>RXPK01001039.1:0-116471 GCA_004143645.1 Protaetia brevitarsis | reverse complement strand
TCGCTGTCCTGTCTAAAGGGAAGCAACAAATTTTGAAAAAGGAAAAGTATGAAGAAGAAGAAGGATTAATATGTGGTGCTGGAATACTGACTAAGTGTATGTTGAAATATTAATAAAAATTTTTGCTACGAAACTTTGGACGTGTTTTTCTCGAAACATGATTTTTCAAATCTGCGTAAGTTCTAGTTCTTCAAATGTTCAATATATCAACTTAATTCTATTATTTTCTTAATGTAAACAGTTTTTATTGGAGGTTTGTACCTATATTATACTAAAAATTGCAATATTCTACATTTTATATCCAGTCATACACACAAAAAGAAATAGAAATAATCAACTAAAGTCCATGTACCTGCACATTATTTGCTTTCGACTTATTTGGTAAATTTAGGTATAACCTCCAACAAATCTAATATATTTCTAACTCTTCTTTTATTTTCAATTTCGGATCACTTTTGCGTATTGCTATAGTCTGGCACCCCGGGTTCGGAAATTTAAATGTGTATTTTATTTATTCCAAATCAGCCTTGTCAAAACAATGTTAGAGTTTCCACTATTCTTATTGTTGTAAATTTTGTTAAGAATTTTGATTAATTGTTAGTATCATTTTATTGGTCAGTTGTGTATAGTAAATTTCATTATTTGTACATTTTGCGTGTACCAGTATTGTATAGTTTATTTGCTAGTTTTTCTTTGCGATGCGTTGCGGTCATCGCACGCAGATTGTAAATTTGTTATATGTACGCTGTTATCCCTTGGAGGCCCCCAGTTCTTTGAATGATGGCCGTCTAAGTACATGTTTTTCATTTTTGTTTGCTACCATGTAGGTAATTTCATTTAATTTTAAATCTTTGTTCGGGTATTTTGATATTAATTCATCCATCAAAGAACTCCTTATTTAATTATTGCTGTTTTGTTTAATTGTGTGCACATTTTGGATATTAGATCAGTAATTATTGTAAAATGTTCTAGAAGATTTCGTGTTTTTAGTTTAAAAAGTTTAAATTTTCTTTTTGCTGATTTGTATTGTATTGTTAATCACCACGGTTAAGGTGAAGTGAAGCTTTGTGCTGTTAAAATTAAATTTCAATTTAAATTATATTTGTCTCTCCACGTGTAAAATTTAGTTTGGTTTAAATTTCGTGACCGCGTGGATATTTTTTGTGGGATGAGATTTATCTTCTGGAACAAATCTTCCATTTTGTTTGCTAAAGGATTTGCCATGTCCTTTTTAAATTGTAGAATCTTATGCAGGTTTGTTTTATGCCAGAATCCTTATATTCATGCTTCGTATTTTGTTTTTTTTATTTGTAAACTCATGCGTTCACAGCAGTATGTTAGAGTTTACGCAGTTTGACCGTGTTTTCTGTGCACACTGCTACCTAGATACAAATAGCGGACGTTATAGTGGTCTTGTCATAAAAAAAAAATATATTTTTTTAATGTTCACGTTTTAATATATTTATTAACAAAAAGCCGTATTTCGTATGTTTTATCCTTTGTCCGAAAAAAAAGCTCAAGCTTTTTGGACTTTTCCGATATATATACATGTAAACCTCCCCTTAAGTGGACGCACTGTATAATACATATTTTCCAAGCATCTCTGTTCCAGTGCAATAATATTTCGTTCCATTCACGATGGCTTTTCAAAAGTCGGAATCGTTTAATGCTGCAATTTTCAGGCAGCGAATAAAAAATAACGTACTAAAAGCTATAAAATTGCACAGCTGACACTAAATAATACCATTGAAATAACCCCAGAAGCATAATACCCGATCCTACTAAATAGAAAGCGAGAAAAAAACAAACATGATCCGTCCATTGGATCCAACTACGAGCTACATCCCATCATTGTTATACGCAGTTCTATCGTCAAACGTGGATGGACGGAATTCACAGAACTAATGGCGACGGATAGCCTTCCAGCGTTACAAAAGCTGGAAAAAATCCCAACGGTTAATTTCACTTTAATTGACAATCTGTTTCCGGTTCTGGCAGTATAGGTAGGGAAGCGAACGGTCGATGGCAAAAAACGTCGTTCGTCAATAAAAAAAAAAAAGAAAAACCGGCGACGCGACGCGACGTGGCAATGAAGCTCTAGAAAATTGTCACTTTCCTGTCTGCGGATACCTGGTCCATGCTTTTGCATTGCGCCGTTTGTGCTAACTAGTAATATTATTTGAATAACGTGGTGTCTATATCAAGATCATAAATCAGAGTGAGTGGTTGGTATGAAGTAAAGTAACAATTCTTTACAACAAATGCATTTTTCACTTTGAATTTACTTTATTTATTGATTTCGTAACGCTTCAAGTATAAGCCTGAGGATGTGAGCTATCAGAGAACTGATCGCCAAACAGTAAATCTTGTTGATTAATAACTATTGTTTTATTGAAATACAAATATTACTTTAATATCTCTCATAAAAGATTTTTCAATGTGGCTACATACGTGACGGAAAGAGGTGCACGTTCTAAAAATATTTTCACGTTCACGGGGTGTATCAGTTTTCCAGGACCGTACTCAACTGAATTTTTTCAAATAAACCACTGACTCACCTGTATATTAGATTAAATAATTTAGGAAATTTAAATATCAAAATGTAACCCACACGGAATTACAAAGGTATTCGTCACAACTTTTGTTACGGTTTTTTTACTTCGCTTACCTCGAATTAGTTTTCCGCTAGTCTTTTCGACAAAGCTTTTTGTAATCTATTTTCCCCTATGTCCGTCCGCTACCTTCTTTTACTTTCAGAGATGCTCCTACGTCTTGTAATTCCTCAACGTAAACTTTATCGTTTAATTTTTTCTTTCCCCTGTTTGTGCGGCTTAGCTGGAATTTAGATCTTTTAGTCTCATTCACTTACAGATAATTCATTATACTTAACACGGTCTTAGATTTTCGTTTAATTTCTTTCAATTTTAGTAAATTCCTTCAATTCCCATGTTTTGACATTTGACGTTTCACTTCTAGGAAGGTTAAAGTCTATTTGATATACACATCCCGGCATTATCGATTCCACGCATCGATTCGAGTTATCGATTGACCGTGTTTCTTTCATCTGCCCTATTCTGTGTTTACATCTTTTCGACGTTAGAGGGCAGCTCTATGTCTATTTTCTTATTTTATTTATCTGTTTTCTGATTGGTTGTGTGACGCTTCCTTCCTTCCGGCTTGCTGGCGATTCTGGGTTGTTGTTCAGACGTGTTCTTACGAGTACATTTTCCTATTTTGGAAATTTTGGATATTTTCACACATGTGGATTTAATTGGAAGATTGCTTGAATTATTCATTGGCTGTATATTCGCTTGTGTTTGGTGTGGAATTTTTGTGAATATTATAGCGGATGTGTCCGATAAATTCGGGATATAATTTGAGAACCACGCTTCTGCAACGCCATTCTGTTTTGTTTCTTCTCTTCGTTGTAAAACCTCGTTATTTTTTCAATACCCCTTATTTCTTAGAATTTTGGTATCTTCGTTTTGTGTGAGATTTCGAACACCCCCGTGCGGCTGAGGACTTCTGCGACCTTTTTAAGTCCCTTTGGAGAATCCTACTTTCCTTGAATTAAGTGGACCATCTGCTTCGGATAGTACCGAGTCTGCCCAGAGGCTACAATCTGTTCGGATAGCAGAGGATTTCCAAGGCCGTACTAGCTGTTTGAGAACAAAGAGCTAAGTTTGCACGTTTCCTTTTTTTAGTTGTAAATTTTGTCTGCGTTTAAAAATTGTTTTTAGTAAATAACCAACCCCGATCACTTTTTAATTTTTTTATTCGACGGTACTGTAATTTTTTTTTATGTTATACCAAGGATCGGAGGGAATCATTTAGTTCAGAAAAATAGTTAACTGTAATTTCCAGATAGCTTTTCATTTTTTTTTAACGACTTCAAAATATATTTAAAACATCAACCGATTAAATATTGGGCTGTAATATACAGGGCGGTTCATTCACCACTAGTATAATCAAGACAAATATTTAGTTCTATTTTAATAGTTTGTTTTTTGTACTGTAGAACTTTTCTTAAATTTAAAATTAACTTAGCCTAAGAATTTCCTTTATAATTAACGTGTGTGAACTGATTGCGTTGGCCAAAGCGTTCGGTGTTCGAATCCTACCGCAGGATTCTCTGTTATAGTTTTACGATATCTCATTCTTATTTTTATTGTCTTTATTAACATTTACTGATACTGAGTATCATATTTATTTTCTTGAATTTTACGTCATATTTTATTCTTTTTTTTTGACACTCGTTACTAACGTTTACTGATAGAGAGTATCAAATTTATTATTTGAATTTTTTTTTGTCAATAATACCAACATTTTTTTTAACAATTTTTTTTTAATAAAAGTTTAACTGTTTTATCTGTGAATTCATTCTTTTTTTGTGTATGAGTTTTTTTTTGCAAACCGTTTTACCCCTCGACTTTTATTTAAAATCTTGAATTCCTGCTTATCAGGGGGCATGACAGGGTACGTAATTCCTAAGTAGGTGGCGCCGAAATTTATTTTCCATCTTGGGTTTGTATTTCGATCATTCCACTCCCTCGCCGACGAGCCGGCTGGCACCCTGCATGATTGCCGAATATCCACCCACTTCTTCGAAGGTTTGTAAAACGGAAGTGCATCACCTTTTGTCTTTTTATTTTGAGTTCTTGCCTCGCGATTTTTCACGGTACTCGACCGTCAGTTTCGGTACCGGAAATTTAGGTAACACTTTTGTACACTCTCCGCAAATTACAAGAGTTAATTAAGTCATATTTAAAACAGCCCAGGAAATACGTAAGACACATTAAATTCACTTCTTCTACGTGTAAATATTATGCATAATTAATGTCATTTTGAAATTACGGCGGGGTATTTTGCATGACATCAACACGCACCCCACCATACTTTGCAATTGTATAATTTTGACATGGAATTAAGGGGATAATTGTCTTTTCACATGTGATAGTACCGTTCACAGTGTGAAATATTTAATAAAGTTATAAAAACGGATTTGGACACAGAATGTATAATGTTATTAGCTAATTAAGTTGAATGATTTATAGTTAAACTGACAAGTTTTTTTAACTTAGACTTATATATGGCGATATTAGCGATGTTCTTATATTTCTTAACCGAAAATCGTAATATTTAAATGTTATATTTTACGTCGTATTCGCAGGGTTAATTAAACGCGCAATTAAAGTACCTATTATATTTAAAATTTATTGTTTTTATACCGGGCTGTATGTTACTTATAGCGTGATAATAAATTTTTAAGAACAACCATTAATAAAACAAGTAAATACACAGAAGAAATTCGAAAAAGCATTGGTCAAGCCAGGAATATGTTCAATAAGACGAAGAAGGTATTATGTGGCAAGATCCTACTCTGCGTCTCAAAGTCAGAATGTTACGTGTTGCCGGTGCCGCTGTATGGGGTGGAAGTTTGGATGCTAAAACAGGATATTAGGCAACGTCTGGAGGGATTTGAAATGTGGGCACACAGGAGGATCTTGAAGATAAGATGGATAGAGAAAGTATCGAATGACGAAGTACTTAAGAGAATTGGGAAATAAAAAAGATATTAAACACAATAAAGATAAGAAAGCTGCTATACCCGGACCGGATGTTGATTGAGAATAGGTATACTCTGTCGATACAAGGAAAAAATAAATAAACTTTAGCATTTGCTCATGCTTGTCTTGGGTATGCCTTAATTTTTAACGATGCTCTTCTAGAAAGCACTTCTTCTGCGATTCCATTAGCTCCATTTTAGCACTAATCCAGGCAGTCAGTTTATTTTCTAGTGCTTTTCCAGTTTTATCACAGTTGCCTTAAAGAAAGGGTTTATAATTAATAACTTTAAATTGCTTTCCTATTATAGAAACAGGAACCTACGTTTAGCCTGCAATGTATCTGATTTTTTCGTCTGAAGCAAAGTGAAGTAGGTGTAAACCGTGACCAATCTGCACTCTCTTTCCTTGTTGATGGTTCTTCTTCACAACTACCACAAGCAATTGTAATTATTTCATAATTTTCATTTTCTAGCGTTGTATCATAATCAATACGAATGTACTTCTTAATAATAATTTTTAATATTCTTTTGTGAATATTTTGTTTCTGCTTTGCATGAGTAAGTTTTATGAATAATCATTTACCATTTAAGGTATTGTCGTTATCAAATTTACTTTCTAACCCGGTTATCGAAGCCCCTAATAATTCTTTCACCTCTCTATCTATATTTGAAATTTTTATTTCTTTAAATTCGCCACCACCTGTAATATTTCTCTTTTCGTCAGTATATTTCTGCTTTGTCCGTTTCTTAATCCTTTCGTACTTTCTACGCAATGTATCTACTTCTCGAAATTGACCTCTAATGTTGGAATTAAATTCCTTGGATAAAGTTTTCCATGCAAGAGCCCTGATGCTATCTGTGGCTTTACATTCTACAGTTTTTTTTTTTGTACTTTTTAATTAGAGCAACAAGAAGTTCTTCTTCGAAAAGACTGAAATTCACTACTCTATTAAATTATGGTATCTTCGATGCCATTTTCGACGTGTATCCAGATTAAAACCACAACCTTAGAAACAAGAAGTTACCATCATCTTTGTATCTAATTTCTTACCTGATTTTAGTGATAGAAACAAAAAAAAACAATTATTATTCACTTACATAATTAAAATTGAAATAGCTTTTAATCCAAGTTTCTCGACCTCTCGCCAATTACGACAGTCAATTAGCTGTCAAAATGACAGCACACGATAGATTTCACTACAACAACAGAAAAGTTACCAGGATCAATTGAACTTTAGTCTACTACGAATGGCACAACGCTTTTTCACTTGAACAGAGTTCACCGGTGATCGATGGTTCAGTTGAACGATCTGTTGAACTGCTTATGGTACAACCTGTCCTTTAGTGAGACTGCACTACTCATTGAAAAACATTAAACAAGCGCTGTAGACATTATTTTGGAACTCGGAAAACTTAAAATCCAATCTTCAAGAAACACTGAATAGTTACTTTGTCCCACAAGGAGCAAAGTGGAGAAAATTTGGTGGCCAGGGTGTTAATAGATTTATGACCGCGGTAACCGCTTTTTACAGAGGGCGTACTCTTACATTAATCTGAGGAGATCCCGCAATAGTGAAATCTATCGCCTGTCAAGATTTGAAATGTTGGCATTGCCTCAAAAATAAAGTGAGGATTAAGAAGTAGATCTCTGTCCTCCAAATTTTAAGTTTTTGCCTCTTTGACCGGTATGTAAAATACGAAAGCCATTGTAATATTAAGATATGTATATATCTTTTTACGATAGTTCCCAAACAAAGATTCTTTGCTGGAGCCAGATTTTGAACATCTCAAATGGTCTCTAATCGGGATACCAAAACTTTCAAAGGCTCTACCTACATAATAACATTGGAAATTCTTACACGTCAGCTTATAAACATCCTTTTTCATCAAGGGATCTATCTTGTTTTTATTTATTGATTATCTGATCTCTCAAAGGATCCGAAGGAGACATGGAAGTATGGTCTCAAAATATTGCCAATTTTATATGGGAAAGGGGTTAAGTATGGTATTGAAATATAATATTCCTCTTCGGTCGTTGACAAATTACGTGGTACATCTAAGTAAGCTAAATTTTCTCTTTTCTTGTTCATGATTTTATGCGATATTTTATCTATGATGTTGATATTAAAATCGTTGATAATCTATGGAGGTAATTAGGAAAAGCAGCATACTTATGAGTAGGCTTGTAATTTCAGTCCAATTCGATCATCTGCCGTAGAAAATTTTATTAGTCGGAGTGTCCCTCCACAGTCTCTCGCGTCCCCACCAATTTATCGATGCGACAATGCTACTAGACGATTCGGCAGGCGATGATCGTGGTAGTAATCTATCAATGCAAATGCATGTGCATATTAGTTTTCGTTTTCATTTAATAATTTCTGAGTTTTCTTTAGTTATTTTAAGTTTTTACTAGAGATTCCGTTAATTATTTTATATTTTAAAGAATGAAGTTTCTATTCTTAGTTTAAATTTAATTATGAAAAAATATTTTCTTTTAAAACTTACTCACATGAAATAAGCAGTGGTTTTTATGTTCTTTGTATTTTCTGAGTGTACTTTAGCGTTGTTTTTACTTGAGATTTCCTTTTTTATGCCAATTTTGAAGGTCGAAATTCTATTTTTGGATTTCTTTTAGAGAAGTTTCTAGCAACACAAAGCATTACTGTGCGATAATCGGCAAATTTTTGTTTGAAAATTGAAGAATGTACCTAATAGTTGCTTCAAATTATAATATTCTATATTGATTGATGGCTATATACTACACTGACAAGGGAACCTCGCGAACTGTAAATCGCAGATCTTGATGAAACTTTGTCAGTTTGTAGACTCCATTGGAGTGTTGCTGAACAACGGTTTCCGTTGCTGCGGAACTTCAACTTTAGGGGGTGCAATTCACCCTTGCAATTTGGCCCAAATTTGGTTTTTTCTGAATAACTTTTAAACGGTAAGAGATAGGAAAAAAGTTTCAATAGCAGACTTGTACGGTTTTGTCAGCCCTTTCGATTGATATAGATATTTATATACAGGGTATTCTAATAAACGTGCAATGACATATATTGTGCTTATTTTATCGAATTTTAGAAATCAGTTATAGTAGCCTTTTTTGTGATCAAATAGTATATAGGAAGGTAATTTAAAAAGTTATACAGGATGTCCACAAAAATATAAATTTTAGCATATTTCCTTACTCTAAGGAAGTACTCTGTATACTGTTATGTGGCTGCATTGTATGTCGAAAATCAGTGTAAACTTATAGTAGGCGCTAAATGGTTATACGTAATAGTTTTCAAGTTATACGCGTTTGGATGTATCTAAGACTATACTAACTTATATTAATAATAATATAAGTTGTAATAAGTTGTCGCGAACTTTAGGATCAAATGTACCGCCTGCTTCTTTCAAGATTATAAGTATGACAGAGTGATACAAGTTTTCCTGCAGCCGATATTATAGACAATATTGTGTAACTATGTGTTGTGGCCGATACAGAATGCACAGTGCATGCAACAGCTTTGCCTCCAACGTAACTTAAGGTACGACCAGAATGCAATTCCAAATTAAATCCACTTTCGTCTGCATTATAGACATTTTCTGCCCCACATGCTTCGATGTACGGTTTTACAGAATTGACAAAGTTTGTAGCCATCGCTTCCAGTTTCTCTTTCTCCTGTCCATAAGTTCGACCAACATATTTAGTTATCTTTCTAGAGGTAATTTATTGTTTCTTTTAAATTGCAAATTCAGGTTTAGATGCTCTGAAATTTTCCAGCCCAATGATTGCGTTTGCTTCTAGCGCCCACTGCCGCAGGTCTATATCGTGTAGTATGGCGTTTTTATCCATAGCTGATGAAAATTTACATAATACGTGTTTTGCAATTTCCAGCCATTTATCCCTATTCCTTCCACCCCTTTCTATGTATTTTTCCCATCTGCACAGCTGCTGAACCGATGTTGCTTTCCTAAATTTGCTTTTTACGGAACTTAACGCATATCTCCTCATACTCTTCTTCAGCATCTTCTAAATTGTAGGACGATGAAGGCTCGCCTTCAATTGCTATTTCAATAACTTGAGGACGATCTATATCTTCAAATTCTAATGCTTCTATTGTTTCTATTGCGAACGTTGTTTCGCGAACACTTGTATCGATTAGACCGCATCATGCAATTCTATTTCACTGGGATTATTTTGTGTTATATGGTTTTCGTTATAATTATATGAAAGTGTTAGCACATGAATAATATTTGCTGGATTGATATGAAACATGGTAGCTACTGCCACTGCAAAACTATATGAACTGAATTTAAATAAAAATTGGGTTGTGTGCCAAGTTATTCTGACCAATTGTCCCGGATAAAATAAAAATATCTGCAAGTGAAACGTTCGCTACTCACATCTCTCCAAAAATAGTAGAAGCAAGCAATTAGTGTACTGTGTGATCTTTTGGTTTCATCTGCCTGCTGTTGGGGATAGTATAATCTTATATACATTCAAACGCGTATAACTCGAAAACCATCACATATAACCATTTACCGCCTGGTATAAGTTACGTAGGTTTACGATATATCTCAAACTTTAATTTGTTGACAATTAACATGTGGATAATAGGATGTGGATGTCCGCATACGAAAACGCATACGGACGAAACCGGTGGCTTTCATTAAAGAATTTTGTGAGAAAATGGATCAGCCGTTCTATTGTTTACCTATCTAGTTATATTACTCACACTTAAAACTGGGTTGCATAATAAATCTCATTTCGTTTCTTTTCCCATGTAAAATTTTTGCCTGTATTCTCATGCAAATGGCATTTTCTATTTAAGCTGGTGCAACCGCATTTTTTTTTCTAGATAATAATAATAATAAAAATAATAATAATAATAAATATAGTTTTATTCTTTCCGATTATGACATTAAAAGCATGACATGAAAATAATAAATAAGGAAAACTAAATTAGTCAAAAATCAAAAAGAAATCACAAGGCGTACTTCAAATGACAGCATAAGCTGTCCTTGCTCTACCAGTACACCTTGAAACATTTGATAAATATATAAAGAAAGTGAAACCTAAACTACCTTACTACCTAATATTCTGCATGAGCCCCCACCACATTTAAAAGCAAAATAAAATTAAAAGCAAAAAAGTGAATATGCAGTTAAGCAGCACCAAAAAAAGAAAAGTAAAAAAGCGTTGCGAATGGCACACGAAACAATTATCGCTCCAAAAGATATCGCTTAAATGCAGATTTGAACGCAGACACACTCAGCAATTTAAATTGATCCGGTATCTTATTATAAATCTTTGCTATTTGATAAGTGAAGGATCGCTCAAATAAAGCAGTACGATGAGTAGGGGGTGTAAGCCTACCCCTAAACCTCAAATTCAGATTGTGCACGTCAGTACGAAATGAAATTTTTTGATACAAATAAGTGGGTTGTTTATATAAAATAATTTTATGGAATGTACAAGCGCTCATAAGCAACCTACGGTCATTCATATTCAGCCATCCCACCTCAGGCAACTTGTGAGAAATTCTTTCATATTTCCTTATACCAAAAATTAAACGCAAACACGAATTTTGAACCCTCTGTATACGTGCAGAGGTCTCCGCCCTCAAGCACGGTCCATATACCTCACAACAATATGATAAATGTGACAACACTAAGGTTTCACAAAGGATTTTCTTCAAATTAACCGAAAAACAGTGGCGGTGTGGATATATCAGCTTTAAAGCTGCATAGGCAGATCTAATGCACCTCGAGACGTGATTATCGAATCTAAGGCTCCCATCCAAGGTTAAACCCAAATTCTTATATTCAGATAGAATTGACACGTCTGCTCCGTTAATTTGTAACTTTATTCAATTTCTAAGGCAGTCCACATGGTTTTTGCTACCGAACAGTAAAACCACTGACTTATCCGGATTAATCATTAATGAATGATCAGCCGAATCAATCCTGATTACTTTTATTAATATTTTCGAATTTCAAACATATACAAACAAATATGTACTTTAAACAAATAGAAATACTAACAGTTACATTCAACGCATAAATCACATTCCCACTCCAACCTAGTGAACGTCAGATTGCAGAGTAAACTAGACTATCCGAATTTTGGACTCCATTAGGAGATTTCCTATGTCAATACAAGAGCGAACACGGCTAGCAAAGAGAAGAGAGATCCATCGTCGTCAGAAGAGCCGCATCACCAGTCCGAAATGTAAAATTTATTATTTTAAGCCAACAGCCGGTCCCGGGAAAGGATTGAATTTAAAGAGGATGGGACGAAACTTTCCCGAGGCGAGCAACCCCCTGACGGATGATACCCCGAAAGAAACCCGACTAGACTGATGAGATAAATAAGCAGGAAGCGGTGGAATGAGATGGAAAACACACCGTTTTAATCAGATGAAACATGCCTTCCGTCTCTCTTGTTATTGTTGTTGTTGTTGTTCGCTTCTGTTATGCAGACGGCGAGCTCGTCCGTCCGTAGTGGGGCATCGTTCCCTTATGGTAATAAAGTAAAAAGCATCTTTACAAGTATAAATCGCCCGCCCGCGTACTCCATAAACGTCTTTCTCTATGGTCTGTGCGTTATATAAAAGGTTTCGTAATGAAAAACGCATCCAGACGATAAATATGGGAGGATACTCGCTTTATCCCAGCGGAATCGGCTAAAACTGCGAGGTTCTCTGCTTCTTTAAATAACAATAGCTCCTAGAATGATCCTTTGAAAATTGCCACGTTGAATTTCTTTAGAAGGTTTTACTTGAAGCAAGCACTGTTTATTTAAAATGATTAGAATTTTTTTTTCAACAAGGTTTTAATTTCCTTTCTAAGTCTTTCGTTTTTTTTTTGTCTGAGGGCAGAAATTTAACGGTCGCAAATAAGTAAGAAAAGGTTCAGCAATTTTTAAGTTAAAATAAATAATTTGCTTTCACGATTTACATATTCTAGAAAAGTGAAGAATTATTTTCCCGGTTACATTCTGGGAAATTAAGACCAAATATTCTTTTACAAATAAATTAATTATTTTTTGGAAATTAATGTTGTATATTATGTATGTATATTGAAAGGGTGATATTACACTGCGACTAAAAGATCCATTGTGTCCCCTGTCTTGCTGTTTTACAGCTGGCTTCCAATCCTATTCCTTTCAGAAAATGTAGGATATCAGAAAACCCCAGGTTAGGTAAGTCTCCCTCATCGATTTCACGTGCTCCCAGGTGCAATATCCTTGAGTTGCACAGTGCTACGCAATTTGAGAGGAGATGGATGCCATCCTGTTCCCCAATCTGCTCCAGTCGTTTTGCTTCTCCCTTTGTTCTTATTTGTGAGGTACTCTCACTTTGGAAGTGGAAGGCTTCTTATGGAGGTTCTGCTCCAGTTCCTGTTTATTAGCGGTGTCGTCCCGCTAATAAACGTCCTTCCTCCATGGCTGATCCATCACGAGTAGCTAGAGAAGAAAAGGTCCGCCTCCACACAGCCCCGCATGCAGAAGTAAGGCTAAATACAATGGGTTGCGCCAGGTACCCCAAGGTTGGACTAGTAGACTGGTCTTCTATCCAGCCACGCATCCCATCAGCCTAGTCCGCCACCTTAGGATTTAGGTTTTTTTGCTGAGGTTGTCTCCTCTCGGTCCGTGCAGTTAAGCCAAGACCCCCACATCCTTTCCTGGACCTGGTTTAACAGTTGGGCTTTCGGTAGCCGAAAGCAACAACCGGCATCGTTGTAGAACCCTGTGCAAGCCCTTAGCCACCACACGACAGCTCGGGCGAGGAGGGAATGGTTCACGGCAACGGTCTTCATTCACCCTGCTCCGGTTTTAAGTAGAGAGGACGAGCTTATAGCCGCCACTAACCATCTCGTCTTGAGCGAACCCTGACAAGATAGTCTTTCCAAGCAATCAATGTTGCACATCTGTAAATTATTACAGGGCGGCCAGGAACCCATAATCTTCTATTATCCAGGATTCTCTTCGGATACCTTCCAGTGAGTTTTGGATGATTACAACGTCAAACTCTGGACTTTCCATTTCTTCTTTTGGACATCCCATCAGTCATTTTCTATCTTCCCACCAATAATAAGGAGAGCCCAAACTTCCTGCATTGAATAGATTTGAGAAATATTTCCTGGGGACAAATGAAATGTTGTTTTACGTTAACCTGTCTATCTTGCGTGATGATAAAACGTTAAATCGGACCGTTGAGAATATTAACCAGGATACAAAGATTTTCTGCATTAACTTAATGGACATATATCTAACTATATTGAACTCACTTCTGGTGTTCCGCAGAACTCGCATCTCGGCCCTGTTCTTTTTGTTTTATTTATTTATTATTTCTTATTTAGCATCGCTCATGTTTTTAAAAATTCCAAATTTTTACTTTATGCCCATGATTTAAAAATTTATAATGAAACTAATTCAATTGATGACTGCCTTCTTTTGCGTAGTGATTTAAACTCATTTGTTGATTATTATAAAACAAATAAACTTCTTCTACTAACCGTTCAGAATATTAAGCAGAAGACCAGCAACCACGATATCGGAGACAGAACAGTAATCACTACTACGCAGACAGATTTGCGCGTAACAGTGCGCATCACGTTCTGCGCATATACCTGTAACTTAAATATAGGTTTTAAGATAGCAATATCTGTCCTCCCGATTGGCTGAGTGGTTCAGTGTTAGATTAGTACACGGTACAAATAATACAGTATGCTTACACGCATATGGAAGTTACGTCAGATAGAAGCATAAATGGCGCCACATATATAATAATTATTATATTGAAATCGATTTCGACCGTGAGGGTTTTGTTAATGCGAAAGGCAAGCTTAGAAAATCCGGATGGGGTTACGGAACATATTTTGAAAGCGTTAAGATGTTTTCACGATTCAATTTTCTAGAAAAACCACGAAAACACTTTGTAAACACACACGAAATTCGCTACAATTGTAGAAATAAACACGAGCGCTACTAGATGGCGACAAGATAGATAAAATAAATTTCAACTTAAAACGGGTTTTTTTAAAGCAAAGCTGCATTTGAATTACATTAATTGGTAGTTGTAAATAATTTGGATTTTCACATTTTGCTATTTACCATACATGTATTTGATTCTTTTCGATACGCTCCTTAATGACGTCATCTGACCGGCCTTGACGAATTTAAGATTCAAAACGAGCATACCGTATTATTTCTACCATGGATTAGTAAATATTCGTCATTTCGAGACCGAGTTCGAATCTCGCACAAGGCATCGTAAAAACTAAAAATTGGTTCTCGGATATATTTGTCAAATTAATTGTAATAATGAGTTTGGCAAGAAACGGCCCTTTTCACGGCTACCCTGGTGACGGCAATAGAGGAACTGTCGAAACGTCGGATCATCAAAATCCTACAAACGTTGGAAATAGCTCAAAGAACAACTCAAATATTATGTTATTCTTATATTCAAATATCAATCTTTCCCAGCTAAAGGCGTTTTTTCTTCGGTACCGTTTACAATATTTCTAATCTCTCCTTTATTTTTTTTTTAAAAAGTCATTATTACAACCTTGTTTTTCGCCCGCCTTATCCAAAAAATTAAATCCACGCTGTTAGGAGAAAGTCCTCCAGTATATGTTTCCACCAATATTAGCCAGTTGTTAGCTAGCTACAAACCGCGTTTTTTTGACCATAATTTGTTTTTTTTTTACGTTGTTGTGTTGTTAAATAAATGTCTAATAAATTCTAATTTATGTTTCAAATATTGTTTTAACAATAATTTGAGAAAGTTTCTTCCAATTTATCGTAATAAGACTTTAAAGTATCGATACTGAAGGACTAGGCCCCCTATAGCGTCGTCCCTTTTTCTTAAAAATTATCTAATTAAATTTTTGTATCTCCACCTACCTCATTCCGTGGTATTGCAAATAAAATAATTATTTCAGAAAATTTAATTTACTCTTTTACACCCAACTCTCTTTTCAGGAAAATTATTCAATTAATTCTTTATCCTTTCCCACACAGATATATTGCTGAAACATAATTTAATATTTTAGGAAATACAATGCTCTTCTGACATTCCCCTTCACATTGGTATAAAAATATTCCTATAAAACTGACAGATACTGTTTAAATTTTAAAATTATTAAAATTAGATGGAGGAATCAAGAATACGACAAGAATCATTTCCCTTATTGTCACACCATTCATTCAGAAAAAAAACTAAATCGTTTCCTTAAACGCTGCTTCCTTTTTGAAAAAAAAAATATTTAATTACATTATTTGATGTTCACCCCGTTTTTTAATTATTAAATTAAGATTTATTATACATATATTAAACATAAAATTTAATTTTTATACCTCTCCCCTCTCTTTCCAAAAAAAAATAATTATTTCGTTCTTTATCTTCCTACATTGCTGCCACAAAATCAATTTATTCATTCAAAGAAACACACACAATCTTCTGCAAAAACAAGTATTTTATTTATTATTATTTTTTTAATAATTTTCCCCACTTTGTAATAATATTCGAAATAAATAATTTCAATCAAGCTTAATAAATTTCATGACATTAAATCCAACCATTCACAATGTTGCACTCTCAAAGATTGCAATTCATTTAAAATTTACTTTCTGGCACTTTCCAGTGTTTAAATATTAGTTTAGTCATTTACATGAATATTCCGTTTTACTTCTTATTTAACAGAATCCACCAATTTATTTTTTGTCTCTTAACGGTTATTATTAACACACAAATGTAAAAACGCCTTAGTAGTAATTTCAACCAGTATGCTTTTACTAATCTTAAATGTAATTTATTTCAAAGTACCGCGTTTACAAAAGTTCTATTTTTATTCGCAGATCAAACCAGTGCATAAAAATATCATAATCTAAATTATAAAATAAAATATTTCTGTGGGTTGTTTCCCAATTATAAGGAAGTCGCTTGTGTGAATAAGATTGGTTGTGCTTGAATTGGCGCTCTGGATTTTATTTGCGGGTGGGTAGAGCAAAATAAACATCCAAATTCGGGACGAAAAATAACATATTCAATCAATTTGTCTATAGTTTAATGAAAGATTGACTGCTACTGTTAAAACTTTGGAAGTATTTACATCGAACAGGCTTTTCTAAGATTCCATAACGTCTTGTATTCTAGACTTAAACTTCTAACTTTACAACAAACTTCTCTGCCTCAATTTTCCCTCAGCAGCGAGATCTGATACTATCAAATAAAAGATGCTTATTGTCAAACCAGAATGTAGAAAAAGCTAACTGTTTAGTTGTACTGTTGAAAGTTTGTCGATCATAATCACCATTGTAGTCACCCATTTTTAAATCAAAAATGTTGATATTGCAAAAAAAATATCACTATTTCACTTATGTTGTTATTTATCTTTCTTCTTCTTTCATGCTCATAAAATATTTCTCTTTTTTTTCAGGTGAGTCTCCCAATCTAACATTTGCCATTGCCGAAATGCGGGATAATGTAAGTACGTATAGTTTCTAGAAAAGACTTATAATCACACTTATTGGAAAGTTGCTTTAAACATTCATTGGAATTAAATAAACAGATATCGTGAATATTGACTGAAGTTCTTCATCAATTAAGCGCAAGTCCTTTAAAGAGCCGAACTGAAGCAATGAAAATATACAATAAATCCATTATATATTCCTACATGAAATACCACGCTAGAAAGAATCAATAGACCAAACTACCACACGTATATGCGCGAAGCATAAATATACAAGGCGATATGAAAACAATTTTAGACGTTATTTAAATATACAGCACCCACTTCGCCGGCGATATGACGTTTCGTAGAGTGTCATTTCACTTTCTCCCGTCCCAACTGGCGAATAAATCCGTGAAATAATACTCGCGCCACGCTGAAAACACATATGAAAAAAAGAAAACCCGGAACAACCAATGAAGCGCATGCATTATTGAAAATCGCAGGGAGCCCACGTGGTTTTTTACCGCTCGTATTTGCGAGATACGGATATGCAGGATAAGGGGACGGTTTCATTTTTAAAATTCACAAACGCATTTCTCGCTGGATCGATTTCAATACCATTGGGAGCACCGCCCAGACGAGTGCGGTTTGTAATAACGCTATTGTAGCACTTATCTATCTAGTTATTCTGTTTGTGTTGTCAGAGAACATAGATTCAATGTTGGAATTTTTTTTCCATAACAGATGAACAATGAATATTTAGACATTCTAAAACAAAATTGTAAGAAAAAAAAGGCTTATATTCCTTCCTCCAAATTGTTCGCAACGTTATTCAGCATTTCTGATTGAATTGCGTGTAATTTGAAGCCTAAAAGAATCTTTTAATTCTTCCAGCGTTGCTGGTCGTATTCTAAACACCAAACTTTTTCAAATAACCCCACAGTTAGTAATCTTGGGTTAAGATCAGGCGATTTTGGAGGACATGAATTTTGTGTACTTATAACACGTTCTTGAAAAACAGAAGTTAACAATTCTTTAACTGATCGGTAAATATGCGGGGGCGTTCCATCTTACATAAAAATACTTGTGCACGTTTTATATCCGTGGAATAGCATAATATCGTAACATTTGCAGGTATCATTCACCAATAACAGTTACAGATACAGCCTCTTAATTCTTAAAGAAGTATAATCCAATTGGAGCACAATTATCGTACTGTTTTGTCTCTGCTCTGGTAGATATGTCATCAAACCGCAACGAACTGCTGTGGTTTATACAACTCATTTATCACTGAGGTGTATTTTAAGTTGCATATTATAGTTGTTGTGATTTATTTGTCAATTAATTTTCACAATTTTGTTTTGTTTTGTATAAGTTTAGTTTAAGGGTTTATTGTATAATTTTAATTATGTAGTCTTAAGTTTTTTTTTAATTAATCCAGTCATTCAAATGTCTATTGTCGCTTGTGCTGATTTAATGCGTATTCTATTAAATATTGTCTTTGTAATGTTATACGTCTGCGTTGCACGAATTTTGAGAGGGCGATTTTTATAAGAAAAAGAATTATTAGGTGTGAAACACTTCCTCGTTCGACTATTGACGTGAGTAGACGTATTTTTAAGTAATTGTTGCCATTTTGTTATTCGTTTTGAATTGAAAAATTTAATTTTATATTCCTCTTTAATTATAGTCAATCAAGGAATTTTTATTGTAATAATTTGTAATTGTATTGAAGTGTAGCCTTTGTAGATATAAGATCAATTATTTTTTTTTTGTTTAGGAAGATTTCTTTTAGTTTTTTTTTCTCATTTATATTTTGTTAGAGTTAATTTTTCTGTTAATCTATTTTGCTGCATTATTTTATTTTTCTATCACCTCGTTTGGGTGAGTGGCAGCATTTTTCTATCATTTAGCTTTTCATTTTTTGTAAATTTCTAGCATTTGTCCGCGCTTAGATTATTTTAATTTGTGAAACCACATGGATAAAAAAAAATCAAAGGTTTTGTATATTGAATAATCTTCCTGAACAAATAAAATCTTTTTTGCTTTGCATAGGAAATATCATTGTCCTATTTTAAATTAGAGTCAAGTGCAGTTTTTATTTTAGGCTAGAACCTTCAGTTCAGGGTTTTTTTTCTGCACAATTTGTAATTTAGCCCGTTTTGTTGAAATAAATTATGTTTATAGCGGTCACTGGATTAAAAATTCTGATCTTTTATTTATATTTAACCTTTACAATTTTTCGTGTAATTAAGAAAGTTGGATTTCATTCACTCACAATCTACTTTTGGTGGTTAGATTCAAGTTTTAATTCGCGAGGGTAATCTCTGAGATTGATAGTTCTTTTGTTCATTTAAAAACTTTTCCGTTGATTTTTTAGTCATTTAGGTTTTTCATATTTAGTAAATTTCTAGCATTTGTCCCACGCTTAGATTATTTTAATTTGTGAAACCACGTGGGTAGTAATTCAGGGTTTTTTTATTGAATAATCTTCCTGAACAACTAAAACCTTTTTTTTGCTTGCGTAGGAATAGCATTGTCCTATTTTAAATTAGAGTCAAGTGCAGTTTTATTTTTAGGCCAGAAGCTTCAGTTCAAGGTTTGTTTTCTGCACAAAGTTGTAATTTTAACCATTTTGAAAAATAAATTTGATTGTTAATGAACATCATGGGTTAAAATTTTAATTTTTCGTGTATTAAGAAAGTCTGACTTCATTCACTTACAATTACTTTCGTGGTTAGATTAAAGTTTTAATTCGCGAAGGTAACTCTGAGATTAATGGTCTTTTGTTTTATTTAAAATCTTTTCCGTTGAGCTAGCTAATATTTTATTTTCTTTTTCATTTTAAAAATCAGTTTAGTATTCTTATTTACTTCAATAAATACACAGGAGTACGTAACAATAAGTGCAATCTCTCTTTACTTATAGTTAATCTAAAATATTCTGGAGCAGTTCATCGTCTTCCCAAAGTTCTTTCATATTCAAATATTGAACCTTTTTCACTCCAGCCATATATAAAAGACCTATTAGCGCATATATTTCAGTTGGATCTGTATCCCGGCAATCTCTCTCTCGGTTATAGTTTGGCCGTAATTTTGCAAGATATATGTTTGTACAACTGACAATAGGTTCAATCATATGTACCGGAAAAAAAAACTCCCAGCATTCTCTGATCTATTTCGCGTTTCTAGCAACTGCTTTTACACCGGGTAAATGAGTTAGTATGTTATGCTATCGAACTCGGACATTAGGTCTAAGAGGATGTGCATTCCAAGAAGTTATGTTATCTTTACTGATGTGGCGATGTTCGCAAGAAACATTTGAAGTAGCATTGTTATTCACAATATTGTCTTCACAATCGTCCGATTGTTACGAATCAGTCTCATGATGGCTATGTTCACTAGCAGCGTCGCTTTCCAGATCCCTAAATCTTCATGCTGTTGCTCCTATGTTACTAGCTTTTGATACTGAAGTTTTTTACCTCGATTCATATCCACAAAAACTACGGTAATAGTAATAATTAACATTCATTTAATTAGAATAACACGAACATACAATAAAAAATTAATCCAATGGTAACATTTTTTAAACGTGAAGACACGCCTAAGGAGAGAAATGCTCACACTATACGTACTGCTGTGTACTGACTGAAATAATTGAAATTGCCAAATGAATTTAACAAGGAAAAGAAAATTAAATTAGCTAGCTTAACGGATAAAATTTTAAAAGGGCGCAAAGGAACAATTAACCTCAGAGTAACCCTCGCGAATTAAAACTTGAATCTAACCACGAAAAGTAAAATGTGAGTGAAAGAAATCTGACTTTCTTAAATACCCGAAAAATTGAAAAGGTTTAATAATAAAAATAAAAGAACAGAATTTTTAACACAAAAAAGCTAATTAACAATCAAAATTTATTATTCAAAAAGGATTAAACTACAATTTAAGAAAAAAACCGTGAACTAAAGGTTCTGGCCTAAAATAAAAACTGCACTTGATTCTAAATTACAATAGGACAATGCTATTTCCTATAACAAGCAAAAGTTTGTTTGTTCAGGAAGATAATCCTCAAACTTTCAAATTCAATCCACGTGGTATCAAATTAAAATAAATTAAACGTGAACAATTACTAGAAATCTAAAAAAAAGTAAACTAAATGCAAGAACAATGCCTCTACTCACCCAAACCGAGGGATAGAAAATTAAGAATGAATTAGAAAAATTTAAAAACGGAAAAATTAACTCTTTAAACTATAAAGTGAAAAAAATTACAACTAAAATATATCTTCCTGCACAAAAGTAATAAATGATCTTATATCTACAACGTGTACACGTCAATATATTAACAATTATTACTAAATGAATTCCTTGATGGACTATATTTTTTTACAGAAATAAATTTTAATATCAAATGAATTACAAAATGGTATGAATAATATACAAAAATACGTCTACTCACGTTAACAGTCGAACAAGGAACTCTCAAACACACTTCTACAATCGTTTTTCTAACAAAAATCCCTCTCTTAAAAACGTACAAGGCAGTTGTACAAATACGGCAACATTCAAAAGATAAATAATTGAATGGAATTAATTTAAAAAAAAAACTTAACACTAAATAAATTAAATCAAATCACACAATTAACTCTTTAACTACAATTATACCAAAATAAACATTATTGTGAAAAATTCTCGGTAAATTGAAACAGTGTTTTAACAATAGATATCAACTCCAAATACACTCAGCAAACATGAATTGCTAACCCATAGCAGTACGCTTACGACAACCACTACAAATTCTCGCCACAATCCGCCGACTAAATACTAAACTGCAGTGTGCATATTGTAGATCAGATTTGAAAAGTCAATTAGACGGAACGCCAGACCTCGATGATTTACTGCTACCCGTTATGAAATAATAGCAGTTACTATCGAAATGTGAGAGAAAACTCATTAGCCGAGAGTGCATCCAGAGGTTAATAAGAAATAAACGAAACACGAATTCGCTTTACTTAGCTAAATTACATATACAGCGATTCGTTCCCCATCACCTAGCAGTAGTATGGAATGAGGGCTTTAATAAATTGATGTGAAGATAGCATTTTGTAGTAGTTAGACAAAAGTAGAAATAATGGTGAGTGAGAGACAGCGATGGCGGTAGGGAGTCGAGATCGTATATTGAATTGTATATCTGATACACAATCGCTCAGCAGAATCGCAGCATGCCAATTTTCGGCATTGTAAAATGTAGAAATAATCTTCATCTCTTTTATTCTATTATTGGTCTGTGTGGTGATGGAGTTGACTGAGGGTAATCGGTACATGTCGAAAGTGCGCTCTGGAGGTATGTAAACCATAATACTGAAAACCTAAGAATTACTTTAGGCTTTACCATCACTCTCAGATTTCCGCAATTAGTACCGGTACAACCATCATCTCGAAGACGTCACTTCAGTTTCAATGAACGCTTGAACCAGAACTTGCCGCATCTCATTCCCAACACTCATTTTGATATCCCTTCAGCACCGTCAACCCTACTTTCAAACTAATTCCTCACATCTATTCCGCACACGACCTGTAAAATTCGTCACGAATTCTGCTCCATTATTCGCGACTCGCCGCACGGCAAAAGGAAGTTCGCCAACCCGAAAGAATTATTTATCGCGACCGCAGATGGCGCGCGTGTCGCATGCTAGCGACGTAGCATCATCAATGACGTGTTTCAGCGTCGCGGCGCAGGTATTCCGCCCGTGTCGTCGGGCGACGTGACCTGCCGTCGTGGAATTATTCGCACGTCAGCTTTTCGTCGGTATATTCATGCCGGGAGGCATGGAGGTCGGTTGGAGTTGGCCGTACGGTGTGGTGCGCTAGCAGGCAACAGGTTCCTTCGTAAAATATAACCTCATCGGAAGAGATTGAATTTGTCCCGATGTGTGCGCGGTAGCGTATGTTCTAGCCGGAAGCTAGACGTGGTTATAATGGGGAAGAGACATGGTGTTTTGGGAAAAATAAAAAGCAAAGAGTATTGCATTGCAGGCTTACGTTGTTATCTACATTGAAAAGAAACATAAAGGGTTATTATTGTGGTTTAGTATTCAATAATAGCCCCTTTACTGTTTATAGCTTTTACACCTACCTTCCAAACGTTAGTCCAAAAAATAAATTACTTATATGTACAGATAATTTAAAATAATGTTTTTTTTTTGCTTTTTTTTGTTGTCGTGGGGACCGTCTAACATAGAGTAATGGGAAACACTACAGTCTCTTGGCTTTTCGTATTTAGTCTCCCATTTCTATTACCCTTTCAAATAAACCGAGACACTTCATGGGTCCAGAGCCCGTATGTGGGATCACTAAGGATTCCGCAAGAAGGGAAGGGTTAAATAAAGAAAGTACAAAGAAATGGAGGGCGACTGAAGGTCAACTCTATACCAAAGCGCTGATAGGGGATGGAGTTAGTTTCTCTAATAACCTACTCAAGCGCAGTAAGAAAGAAGTTAAAACCATTACTGGGTTGGTAACTGGACGCTGTCCTCTGAAAAAGCATCTATACAACACAGGCCGTGTAAGCGAACGGTGGTGTAGAAGATACGTACTACAGGAGGAAACGAGTTTACATGTAATCTGCACATGTGAGGAACTGAAGATACTCAGTTTCCACTGAGCAAGATACTGGGCTTTATAGAGAACACCAAGCTGTTCGAGTGGAAATAAGAGAATCAATAGGGATGGTACAATGAGCACCAAACTCAAGTGCCCATCCTAACTTGAATGAATGAATGAAAATGAAATAAACCAAACATTCCACTAGCGCCATGTACTAAATGTTGAAGTTGATGCATATAGTGAGAATACGTCGTTTTCCCTTCCGAATGTGACGGAGGAGGAGGTGATTAGAATGTTAGCAAAACTTCAAGATAAGTTTACCTCTAGTGATGATATGCTTCCTAGCTTTTTCTTCGTGATATTAGATTTGTTAGTTCTCATCCCTTATGTATCATTATTAATCTCGCCATCAGCGCTTCTGCTTTTCCTACCGTTTGCAAGAGGGCTAAAGTCCTGCCTATCCATAAAAATATATCTCTTCTATCTATTCATTCATTCATTCATTCAAGTTAGGGTGGGCACTTGATGTCCGGGCACTTGAGCTTAGTGCTCATTGTACCATCCCTATTGATTCTCTTATTTCCACTCGAGCAGCTTGGTGTTCTTTATAAAGCCCAGTATCTTGCCCAGTGGAAACTTGAGGACCTTCGAGAGCTCCAATAGATCTCTCCCGAAATATTTCTGTCTGAGTACCTTCAGTTCCTCACATGTGCAGATTACATGTAAACTCGTTTCCTCCTGTAGTTCGCATCTTCTACACCACGGTTCGCTTACACGGCCTCTGTTGTATAGATGCTTTTTCAGAGGACAGTGTCCAGTTACCAATCCAGTAATGGTTTTAACTTCTTTCTTACTGCGCTTGAGTAGGAGAGAAACCACCATCCCGATCCCCTATCAGCGTTTTGGTATGGAGTTGACCTTCAGTCGACCTCCATTTCTTTGTACTTTCTTTATCTAACCAGGTCCAGATCTCCCTTCTTGTGGAATCCTTAGTAATCCCACATACGGGCTGTGGAGGCATGAAGTGTCTCTTAGAGCCCTCCTTGGCTAGTTCATCGGCTATTACGTTGCCCTTTATATCCTCATGTCCCGGCACCCAAATCAGAGACACCGTGTTGTCTCGTGCCAGTGCATTGAGGGGTTGTTTGCAGTCCCTAACTAGTTTTGACTTAGTTACAGGGTTTGAGACTGCCTTAATGACAGCCTGGCTGTCAGTCGTTATATTAATTTTCCTCCTAATGTAGCCCAATTTTGCAATCATTTCTGCACAGGCTGCAAGGGCGAACACCTCTGCCTGGAAGACCGTTGTATGTATCCCCAGGCTTATGAATATCCTTTGATTAGGACTGGGCCCACAAATACCGGCTCCTGTCCCCTGGCTGGATTTGGATCCATCCGTGTACCAGTTTTCTCTTCTATCTAATTTTGCCAATGTGTTTCAGAACATCATCTATCCGTGTATTTTTAATAATATTAAACCCTTTTTATGTGCGCATCAATATGGCTTTATTTAGCAATTATTTCCCAGTATTTAAGTCAACATCTGGATAATGGAGAACAGGTAGATGTAGTATGTACAGCTTTTCTAGTGCTTTTGACACAATAGATTATGGCATTCTTCTGATAAAGCTGAGTGCCTTTGGATTAAGTCCATCTTTTATTAGATTACTAAAACCTTACCTCTCCGATAGATCTAATTATGTCTATTATAATGGGTTTTCGTCAAATTTGTTTCTTTCAACCTCAGGTGTCAAATTTAGGTCCTTTATTATTCATAATTTATATTGATAATCTCCTAAAGACACTCTCCTGTCCTGTACTAGCATACGCTGATGATTTAAAGATTTATTCAACCGTTCCTAGTCCTTTTAAATCAGCCCAGCTTCAACTTAATATTGACACAATTGTTCAATGGTGCTTGAAGAATAATTTGAATTTAAATGTTAGTAAATGTCATGTTGTTAACTTTTGCAGAAAAACTAAGCCTTTTGTAACCACCTATTATATACAAAATCAACCCATATCCAAATCTGAAACCATCAAGGATCTTGGTGTTCTTTTTGATAGTCGTCTCACTTTCAACCCGCATATTAATCACCTCATATCCACAACTTCTAAGAAACTAGGGTTTATTATGCGCGTATCCAAATATTTCACTAAGCTTGATACCTTAAAATCTTTGTATTACGCCTTTATTATTAGTTTCCTTGAATATTCTTCTGTAGTGTGGTCGCCTTAGTATATTTGTCATCAATTATCCTTGGAGCGCTTACAGCGTCGTTTTTTGAAATTTTGTCATTTAGGATAGACTCTCTTTATCCACTCCGAGGAGTTGATTACCAATATTAGCTAGACATAATGTACAATCTCTATCCACTCGAAGAGAGCTTCACAGTAGTAGGTTTATGTGGAAGTTAATTAATGGTGTGATCGACTGCCCTCAACTTCTTGGTGGTGTAAATTTTCATGTGCCTCGCTGCTCAGCTCGTTTTACAACTACGTTCTCCGTTCCTGTTCCGAAAACCAATTTACTTTGGCAATCACCACTCTATACGAATGTGTAGAAACACAGATAATTTTTATTTTGACATTTTTTTCCAGCCCATTTAATAATTTTTTATGTTTACTTTATAATTAGTTGTATTGAATTTTATTTTTACTTTGTTATTTTTGTATAAGTATATTGAATTTTTTGTATACGTGCAATTTATGTATATGCATGCATGAAATTGCTTTATAATTTTGTTCTGTAATTGGTCTGTACTGTTGGACAATAAAAAACCTATTATTATTATTATTATTATTATTATTATTATTATTATTATTATTATTATTTCGCGCGTAGGACCCGCCGCAGGAATAGGCCTACCGTATAACCGGCGTGAGGTACAAGTCCTCTAAACGGAACAAGCCAATACCAGCCCAACAACGTCGTTGTGACATTTTTGGTATAGACCGGCACGTCTCCGGGGACGCCCTGGGAGTGCTGACGGATTGTCTCGGTGTTTCTCGGTCGAACAGTCTTGATGCTGATTGTGAGCTTGCTCTGCCGATGGGCGGCTCCGGAGCGTAGTCAGAAGCCAGCCACTTCGGGCCCTGGTCAGGGAGTGCGCGATGGATGTGGGGGTCGGAACCCGCATTGCCCCGGGCGAGTTCCAGTCCGTCCGGTTTCCGGGACTGGTGAGTGGAGGTCGGGCCTCAGGGAACTGGGGTAGGAGAACCTAATCTCCGAGGGTACACCCGTTCCCGACTATTCCAGCCCGCCCCTTCGCGCACGATGCGCTGGTGAATACAGAAAGAATGGCATTAAATTTAAGAGAAACCGAAAAGCAAATGGAGGAAACGGAAGAAGGGAAAATTTTCAGTGTGTTCGCGCGTAGTGCGCGGATACAGAGGACGCCACCACCAAGACCCAAAAATATGGTGGAGGGGAAAAAGGAGGCAAAGGGTGCCGCCGGAAAGACCACGCCGAAGCTTGCAACACCTAAGTCTGGGGCTCAGGCGAGGGCCGTTGTGAGCAAACCTAACCCAAGCGACACGGAGGGCTTCTCCACTACAGATGATGAGTGTGTAAATCGTATACAGCCGACGCCAAGTTCACCAAAACTCGATTTTCATCGCGAGAATGAAGGACGAAGAAGAGGCTGAACTCAGGAAGTGTAGGGAGATCATTGTGCGCATGAAAGCTGCGACTGAACGACAGAAGAACATGTCGATGGATGTGAAGAATGGCCTCAAGCAGCTGGAAGAGGCGGTGGACGTCATTACCAGCTGCAGACTTAGTTGGAAGAAGGCCGAACAAGAGGTCAAAGCAACAACACCTAAAGAACTGCGACCTGCTCCTATCGCGTCCCAGAAGCGTATGGCCACGTCCCCTCCGGCACCAGGGATGGATAAAAGGAAAAGAGGAGATCCGGGCACTGATGATAAAGACCAGAATCCCGGAGAACCTTGGGAAGAAGACCGCCGCGCTCGACGAAAACGAACACGAAAGGAAGCGGGAAAGGAAAAGGCCACAGAGAGGGAGAGGATCTCACAGGCTTCCGGGTCGGAGACCCCCGCCAAAACTAAAGAAAGGAGGAAGAAATCCACAAGGAAAGATCGCCCGAGATCGGAGGCCGTGCTGATCAAGCCTCTGCAAGGTAAAACATATGCAGAAGTCTTGACTGAGCTTAGGCAGAAGGTTAAGCCGGAGGAAACGGAGACGGAGATAAAGCTGGTCCGTCAGACTAGGAGTGGTGGAATTCTTCTGGAGTTTGCCCAGAATAACTCCAATAATGAGGGGTTCTCGAACCGGCTCCGAGAACTTCTGGGAGACGGCGCACAGGTCGACACACTCCAGCCAAAGTCCGTTCTGGAATTTAGGGACCTGGAGTACCTCACCACCGTGGAGAAGGTTAGCGAAGCGGTTAAGAAAGCCTTGCCTGATCTTAAAGATGCCCTGAAGGTGAATTTGGTTAAGCCGAACACTAGAGGCTTGAAAATGGCTATCGTCGAGTTGGAAGATAGGTATGCCGTTAGTCTGCTGCAAATGGGCCACATTAAGATTGGGTGGGTGAGCAGTAGAATCCGGAAAAGGATTGAGGTTGTTCGATGCCACAGGTGCTTCGGGTATGGCCACCAACAAACCAAATGTGTAGAACCCGATAGAAGAAGGGAAGGTGTCTGCATAAAGTGTGGCGAAAAAGGACACTTGAAAAAGGATTGCCAGAACCCAGCAAAATGCTTCTTATGTAGTGACGAGAGCGGTCGGGACCATGTACCTGGAACTGGAGGATGTACAGCTTTCAGAAAAGCTCTTGAAAATGCCAGAAGAGACCAGAGGAACCTGGGAAGGACTCAACATCAGCCTTCATAAAGCTACTGCAGGGTAATATGCATCGAAGCAGGGTTGCGGACGACCTTCTCACGCAGCTCGCACTGGAGTACAAGGCCGACATCCTGCTCATTAGTGAGCAGTACAAGGATCGAGATGAGATCGGCTGGTTTAACGACCTACTCGGCACCGCCGCTATCTGGATTCCCAGAATGGGTGGAGTGGTTGCTACACAGTACGGCAGAGGAAGGGGCTATGTATGGGTAAAGGTTGGGGGGATAGTATACTTTAGTGTCTATCTTACCCCAAACGATACCGCCGCCGACTTCCAAGCTAAGCTGGAAGACCTTGAGGACACCGTAAGGAATATTGACGGCGAAGCTATAGTGGCAGGAGATCTTAATGCCAAAGCTGTCGAGTGGGGTATGCAGGCTACCGATCGTAGGGGACGGCTTATCCTGGAGATGGCGGCTAGGCTGAGACTGGACGTCCTCAACATGGGCGACACCACGACCTTCAGGCGTGTGGGATACGGCGAGACTATCCCCGATGTTACCCTCGCCTCGGAGGTCCTCGTCCGTAGAGTTTCAGACTGGCGGGTCATTGAAGATTACACCGGCAGCGACCACCAGTACATCGTTTTCTCGCTGAGTGGGGTCGCTGCTGGGCAAACAAGAAACTGCAAACCCATGGGATGGAATGTCGCAAAAATGAAGGAGGATGCCCTACTCTCGGCAATGAGATCACGGGAGGAAGAGGTACTCTCACACACTGGCTCCGCTGAGGAGATTTCCGGTGCCGTGATGGGATTGATTCGGAAAGCGTGCGATAAGGCGATGCCTAGGAGGAAAAACAACAGGCGCGATAAGGATACCGTCTACTGGTGGACGGATGAAAATCGCGAACCTCCGGAAAAGGTGCCTGGAATTGCGGCGAAAGATCACGCGGACAAGGAGGAGAAACCCCGCGACTCTCGCGGCAAAGAGCAATCCGAAGACCTCAATCTGCCAGGAAGAACTAAAAAGGGCCATATAAACAGAAGTAAAAGATCGCAGATGGGGAAGACCTTACGCCAGAGGTGAACACCGACCCTGGTGGACATAGGTTACAAAATTGTAACGAGGAAACTGGGCATTAAATCCGCATGCCCCAGTTTTAAAAAGGCTCAGATGAAGAACCTCGTTGAGGCCCTTTTCCCTATGCACCCGGACAGAGATCCTGATCCCGATCCATTGCAGCTATGTGAGATTCCTCCCTTTACCGAGGAAGAACTACTGCAGGCAGCTAGTTTACTGCAGAATAAGAAAGCACCTGGCCCGGATGGAGTCCCTGCGGAGGTGATACGTAGTATTGCGACCTTCTGTCCGCGTATACTCCTCCACATTTACAACCGCTGCTTGAAGGAAGGAGTGTTCCCCCGAATCTGGAAAGTTCAGCGTCTAGTGCTAGTGAACAAAGGCAAGGGTGATCCTGCTACACCGTCGGCATACAGGCCTTTGTGTATGCTGGACACGGCGGGAAAGCTATTAGAGAGACTGTTGAAGACGCGACTCCAGACCACCGTCGAGGATGCCGGAGGACTCTCCCCGAATCAACATGGATTTAGGAAGGGCCACTCCACGATCAGCGCGATTCAAGAGATAGTTCGTACCTTTCAAAAGGAGCAGCTCCGGAATAGACATACCAGAGGCCTAGTAATGCTAGTAACTCTGGATGTGAAGAACGCTTTTAACAGCTTACGGTGGAGCACAGTTCTCGAGGCATTGCAGGAACGCTTCAACACCCCGCAATATCTTATGCGGATGATTCGAAGCTATTTGCGGGACCGGGAACTCAAATATGAGACGACGGAGGGATGGGGAACGATGCGTGTGACAGCGGGAGCAGCACAGGGATCAATACTGGGCCCGGACCTCTGGAACGTGTCGTACGCCAGTATCCTACGAATGGAAATGCCTGACGACACGTTCTTAGTTGGTTACGCGGATGACATCGCGGCGGTCATAGTCGCAAGGGACCTCGAAGGTGCCCAGAGACGACTAAATCAGACAATGAGAAGAGTCATCGCTTGGATGAACGACCACGGATTGCAGCTGGCAATGCAAAAAACCGAGATTGCCCTCCTCACTGAACGTCGGATCCCCCTTGAGATCCCTGTGAGAATCGAGACGGAGGAAATCACAACGTCCAAGGCCATTAGATATTTGGGAGTCTACTTGAACAGTAGAATGACGTTTTGGGACCACATCTGTTCGCAGCCAACAAAGCAGCACAGATGGTGGCATCCCTTAGTCGTCTTATGGCCAACGTCGGCGGACCTTCCGCAAGCAAGCGACGACTCCTGATGTCTGTCACGGAATCGATACTCTTGTATGGGTGTGAGATCTGGGCGGACGCCCTTGATCGAAAGAAATACCGGCAAAAAATGGCGGCAGTTCAGAGAAGAGGAGCACTACGCATTGCCAGCTCCTATAGAACTGTGTCCGAGGCAGCCGTCCTGGTTGTAGCGGGGGTGGTACCTATCGACCTGCTGGCCAAGGAGCGGAAAAGGAGATGGGAATCTAAGCAATCCAGAGAAAGTTCGGCCCAAGAGGAAAGAGACCGCACTCTCCGCCTCTGGCAGGAGAGATGGGAGGCAGATAGCAAGGGAAGATGGACCGCCAGATTAATTAAAGATCTGATAGCCTGGATGAATAGAGACCATGGCGAGACGGGATACTACCTAACACAGTTCCTGACCGGGCATGGGTACTTCCATGATTACCTGTTTAAAATGGGGAAAGTGGATAGTGCCCAATGTCCGTATCGGGACTGTGAGAAGGACGACGCTAACCACACCATCTTCGAATGTACAAGGTGGAAGTCGGAGAGGGATGCGTTGGAGGCTCAGATAGGAGAGGTATCGCCCGATAACATCATCGGGAAAATGGTGGAGAGCCGAGGAGCGTGGGAGATAGTCTCTTCGTATGTGGAAAGGGTTTTGAAAACCAAAAAACGAGAGATGGATCGTTAAATACGGGACACCACCCTGAAGCAATGTGTCAAACGGTACCGGGGTGGACACATGTCCGAGAAGGGGGTTTTTTTAGTGGTGAAAGTCCCACACCACCGAGCGGCGTGCGCTTTTTTGCCCCTTGATGGTGCATTCAGCATTTTCCCCCGTCAAAAAAAAAAAAAAAAAAAAAAAAAAATTATTATTATTATTATTAATTATTATTTATTATTATTATTATTATATTATTATTTTTTATTATTATTATTATTATTATTATTAATTATTATTTATTATTATTATGTACTGATTTACACAGGACTGCTTGATCGAGGTAATCCTCTGTGTTTTATCCACTCTATTCGTATTCTTTCCGATTATATTGGGATTCTGTTCTGATTTTAATAATAATAATAATCATGTTTATTGGCAAACATCTATACTATTATGGTACATGCGTAGGATGGATTTATCGTCTGGTAACTGTACGATAAAAAATATTATTCCAGCATCCTAGGTTTCGACTTTACTTCAAAGGGATGGAGATTCAATGTAATTTGTATGAAATAAATGAGTTGAGGTCCATTGAAACGGATAGTTGTTGATAAAAAACCTTCTTTGAAAGCTGTTTTATTTTTCGTCAAGTCAAATCAATTAAATCATATTTCTGTAATATATCCAACATCGAGGGGGATTTTCTTTGTGAATTAATGTATCTATCATCAGCCTAAAAATATATGGAAGAGGCGTCAATATTTTACAACATTAGAATGAATTTGTTGTATTAGCATATTGCTGTGTATTGATTGAATTAAATAAAATTGCAAAATGAATTTAACAAGGAAAAAGAAAAATTAAATTAAAATAGGACAATGCTATTTCCTATGCAAAGCAAAAGTTTTGTTTGTTCAGGAAGATTATCCAAAATATACAACCTTTGAATTTCTATCAACGTGGTTTCACAAATTAAAATAAATTAAGCGTGGACAATTTCTAGAATTTACAAAATTGTAAAACTAAAAGCGAGAACAAAGCTTCTACTCACCCAAACCGAAGTGACTGAAAAATAAAAATGAAACAGCAAAATTGAACAACCGAAAAATTAACTCTTTAAATTATAATGAGAAAAAATAAACTAAAATATCTTCCTAAACAAAAATTCAATAGAATCCGCATTAAATCAAACTAGCGAACACTTGACAAATTAATAAATGGAATTAGTTTCAAAAAGCTTAACACTTAATTAAATTAAAAAGATACAATTAACTCTTAAACTAAAATTATACAAACCAAAATAAACATCAAAATTTGTGAAAAATTCTCGGTAAACTGAACAACAGCACGGAAGAAAGTAAACAAATCAAAATATGCAACTCAAAATACACTCAGCAAACTTGGGTTGTCTAAACCACAGCAATACGTTTGGAAACTCATTTTGTCTCTGCTGTTTTGAGTATGTTGATACACTTCGGATGCTGTGAAGAAGATTTTTCTGATATCGGCGTTGCTCTCCTGATGTGGACAACACTTTTGCAACATTTTTGGTTTGTCACTGCGAGGAAACTCCATTCTGAAGTATTTTTGGGTACATGCAAGCTGGTGTTCGAGATATTTCGTTAAATTAATGTTAAAATTTCTATGTAAATAAGTATTTAACATTTCGAACATTTTGAGGTTGTCTTCATATTTGTAAATGACAGTTGATACTGAAATTTCAAACTGTATAGGTTGGTAGACATAGATGGTGGTTCTGTCTTATGATAGTGGGATATTCAAATATTATTTTGAGCATCTAAAAATCCAAAAATATAGGTACTGGATAGTAGATAATAGTTGATTTAGATATTCTAAGTAAGTGTACTCATCTTGGGTTATACTCTTATACTCTTTATGTTGTATGTTTTAGTTTTAATTGTGTATGTTTTGATATTTTTATTTAGTTTTTTTATTGATATAAACGCACTTAATACACTAAATAAAAAATTAAATTATACATTCCATATTTAACAAAGAAAAGGTATAATAACATACAAGTTACTGATTTAGGAGACACAAGGCGTACAACCACTTCGGCAACATACCCACAACTGGTAAACACTGTCACCAGCAAACGCGAAACTACTACGTTGCTAATTTAACCAACATCGTAGCATTAATATTAACGGAGATAGCAATATTGACCAGTTTAAGTTGGATCAGCCTGTATAGTATATTAACTGTGGTACGTATAAGAGCATTTTGTAGTAATGAGGAATATAGAGGAAACAGCAATTCGGCACATCTCCATCACAGTATATATGTATATCGAGTAGTTTAACATCGCCGGTAATATGAGTTTCAAACATGGCGCCCAAAGAAATTCGCGGTGTCGCATAGGTGGGTGAAATTGTAACTAAAACTATCTGAATTTTTTACAAGCAAAAATATAACCTACAAAGCCGTTTCATTCTGTCATTTTGTTATAGGAGTGACATTGATGTTGTGCGATTTTCTGGCAACTGTCAGTCTGTTTGAGTATATAGGGTATTTTCGTACCCACTTTGCAATTATTAGTTGCAAATATAGCCGCCAAACGCCATCGTGAATTTCCTTAAATTGATAGACAAAACATCAAAGGCACCGCACTCAGTGAAACTACTCGATAAGGTTTATACTGTGCCTCCATTTTGCCGACGTCTATAAAATCGGTAAGTGTATCTCCTATTTCCTCCATATCTTGTTTTTTTTTATTATTTACAGAGAATCTCGCCAACAATACAAATAGATATGGAAAATAAATTCATTTGTTTATAAATATAAATATGTAGATATGTTTGCGTATTTTTCGTTTCCTTTTTTTTTATTAAATACTGACATTCTCATATTTTTTTTTTATTCTACTAGGTTTTAAGTACAAATGGAGATGATTTTAAAAGAGGTTCAAATATTCTAAGGGACGGTAGAAGGCATCGATTGTAGATGAAGCTTCTTGTAAACATGGTTGTCGCATGCCTGTGTGCTTAACCTTGTGAAAAGCTTGTCATGTCAACTAGGAACCATAACATAACCTTGCAAAAAGCTTATTTCTGTATCAATGACAAGCTTGTGACCACCTTTTTACCTTGTCGTGACATCCTTAGAAAAAAGTTGTTCAAATCGTTATCTGGGCCTGATTCTATTCTAATTCTATTCGGACTCTATTCTTCTAATTCTATTCTAATTCTATTCGGATTCTATTTTGATTTTATTTGAATTTCTATTCTGATTCTATTCAATTCTATTATATTCTGATTTTAAGACAACAAAGAGAACAAACTGGCAAATAATTTCAATTTTCAAATTTAATAGCATTGCAAATTCGAAAAATACATAATAAAGCGTTGTTTTGCATAAAATAATTGACATTTCCTTTTACACCTTTATTCCACAATTCATAATAAAATATTGATTCCCTGGCATTGTACAAATTGATTGCAGCACAATAAAAGCTATTTTATTATGCCTATTGTTACGAATAATCTTTCATATATTCAAAGGTCGGGAAAGTTATAAAATGACAATATATTTCCAATGGTTTATTTTTAAATGCAAACCATAACAATGAAACTGTGAAAGAGGAAATAAAAAAAATCACTTTGTTAGAAAAGTAATGTACTTTGTAGTTTATATAGACGCATTTGAATGCAAATAGGGAGATTAATGTTGATTTTAATGAAAACTAATGCAATAATAATTCAGGATGTCCAAGTACGAAAAAAACTACTTTATTGATAAGGCACCTTTTTTTCATTGATATTAAACGATTTCTTTATTGCCGATGTCCGTATAATATTCAAAGCAATATATCTGAATCTCATATTCTTCTTTTTAACCTTTTGCATTGCGTAAGCAACTCCATTTCCATTATTCTCACTGACCTCATTACTGAAGTTGTAAATTACAAGAACGGTTTTACCTTCCTAAAAACAAAATTACCATCAATATATATCTTAAACAGTCGACTTAGCAACACGTCTACGCTGTTCCACGCAAATAATAGTAGAAACGCGTCAAAGAAACTGAAAAATTGATCAATATACGCTGTGGGACCTCGTCTTTAAGGTACCCCCAATTGGGGAGCAGCAAAGTTTCGGGTTCCACATAAATTTATTCCCGAGTGCAAGCAACTCTTGGTTGCCAAGTGTGAAGACATTACTGTCAGCGTAAACATGACCCCCGTCAGAAGCTAGCTGCTTGGAATATTTATCGACCTGGTCGTCGAGAAAGCAACTTGAGCCGAGAAATCTGCTTTCCGCTCGTATATTTCCAATCTCTCAATTTTTAATCGGCTGCATGTTCGAAAATTTGCATACAGGTAATGCTGTGTGCAGTGTCGAATGAACTTTGGTTTATTGATAAAACAGGTTTTACATAAATAATATTTTATCAAGAGATATAAGTATATTTCAACTGAAGTCGTAGCATCTGAGATGGATGAAGGATTATGGGGACATGAGAGAAAATGATGAAATAACCAAGAAGTTTGGAAACAATAAAGCAGCACCCGGAGAAAATGGTATAACTGCAGAAATGTTGCAACTAGGAGGAGAAGAATTAGATAATAACTTATATAATATAATAAATACAGTGTGGAGAGGCGAGACCATGCTACTCAAATGGAAAGAATCGTCAATATGTTACGTGAGAATTGCAGAGATATTGCACTTGTTCTCGACAAAATAGATCAGTAATGGACCAAGTATTTATATTGAAGCAAGTTGTTGATAGTACGGTGTTTATTGATACTATATCTAGCAATGAAAACTTAAATAAAGGCAAAAACTTAATAAAAGGCAAGGAATAAAGGCAAAGCTCACTAGGTTAGTAAAGATGATTCTGATTGAAACAGAATACAAGATATTGATTAAAGGCCAAACATCAGAAAAATTTAAAGTGAGTAGAGGTTTAAGATAGGACGACCCATTACCCACTACATTATTTAATATCATCTTGTACGCAGCTGTAAAAGAAAGTGGGATCCTGAGGAACGGCACAATATACCACCAGCGGAACCAAATAATGACCTATGCGGATGATATTGTGATCCTGGCAAGGACAAAAGAAAACTTGATTACAGCAATCAAAAAGATGGAAAATGCGGCAAAAAATAGAGAGTACAAAATAAATAAAGGTGAAACAAAATGTATTTTAGTAAAGGGAACTGGACGGAACATAGAAAATGGGGGACTTAAAACAAGAACTGAATCCTATTTCAATAAAGTGAACAATTTTAATTACCTAGAGTCACAATAAGAATCAAAGAAGAGGAAAAGTGGAGATACCAGAAAGAATTGCTAAAGCTATTACTGCAAATTCTACGGTCAAAAAACATTTCACGAAATGGAAAAAAAAGAATTTACAAGACAATAAGAAGGCCAGTGGTTACTTAAGGAGGAGAAGCATGGAAGCTGAATAAGAAAGAAAAACTGTCGTTGCAAATTTTTGAAAGAAAGTGTCCCTTATTTATTTCGGCAATTTTTTTTTAGGACAGACCTAAATCGTAACGAAAACTAAGTTTAGCGGGCCAAGCTGTAAACTCTAATGTGTATATTATTTATTATTATTAATAATAATAATAAATAATAATAATAATAATAATAATAATAATAATAATAATAATAATAATAACCTTTATTACTGAACAGACCATTAAGGTCCAATAACAGGATAACTACAATATCAATACGCATAATTACTAAAGGAAATAAAATAAAAATTCTTAACTTAAATGTGTAAATAAGTATTAAATTATCAATCAAAATATATATGCAATCTATATGTGCGTTTCTATTCGGAAAACCTAATCGAAAAACAATGTACCAAAAAGTGCCCGTCATATCATACAGGTGTTCAAAAATTACTGACTTGTCAAAGAATCTTGAACTTACTCAACTTAACACCCTGTATATTCTTATATTTTTCTGTAAGATTCCCTACAGGCTTCAATGGCTTTATTTTAAATTATCCGTATTATTTATTAACGTTTCCAAATGGTCGAATAATTTTTCCCTGGTGGATTATGACTGACATTACAATCAATTATTATTGCCAGTAAATATTATTGTTATAGTCATTGTTTTCTATATACCTAAGACCCAGTAAATATAAAATATTAAAGTTTATCTTGATCTGGTTCGCATTTTGCAAAATGAGGCAAAATGCAAACAAAAAGTTAATAAACTGTTTGTGGGACGTAAGAATTTACAGTGGATTGATTGCGGACGATTTGCAGACGATATGGTAATAATAGCAGACGGTGAAAAACAAAGAAAATTTGAACATTTAGAATGAGAACATGGAAGAAGAGGGCATGACAATAAACACAGAAAAAACTGATATCTTGGTGATCGGACACCAGAATGTTGAAACTAAAATTGAAATAAATGACACTAAAATAGAGCAAATAAGGAATTTATATATTTAAGAGTAACATCGGAAAAAAACAGGAGAACAAGATGTTGAAATAAACGAGAAAATGGATAAAACATTCAGGTTATACTATGCAATGAACCAAAAATTTATTAATAAAAAAGAAATTTCTAAAACAAAAAAAAATTAAAGATTTTTAATACAATATATCGTTCAGTTTTAACTAATGGATGTGAATCTTGGATCATTACAAACAAACAGAAAATTAAGTACAAGCTGCCGAAATGATATACCTCATACGAATAATAGATGTAACCCGGAAAATAGAATTAGAAATATACAAATACGACAAGAAAAATAGGATAAATATTTTAGGGCATTTTGAAACACATCCCACTAGTTCAATACCTGCTACTTCTGAAGATTTGGGCACCTTGAAAACATCTGACCAGAAAATTTTGAAACAAAATAGCATTCATTTTCAGCAATTCTAATCCAATCTAGATCAACAGAAATGAATTGTGAGATACTTTTTGTAATACTTCAACAAAGGTTAATATTTTTTTTTATTTAAAATAATTTGAAGAGACGAAAGTTCAGTTGAGAGGGCGTAAGAACAGAAGCCATAATTTGGTGTTGTGCATTTTTTTCTCATTTAAGAAAATATTAATAAGTTTCTGAGTTCGAAAAATCACAATAAAACTTTTCCACTATTGCACCATCGAACGGTTATATATTATATATTCGTTCTGTAATAAAAACTCACGAAACTGGCGATGTTTAACTCACCGAGAGCCAAGAAAGTTAACCACTTTCACAACTGGTTCAATAATGCAAAATAGATAGAGGTGTTTGATGAATTAAATCATTGAAAGCTTTGCACGAAACAAAAGTACTTGGGCAGTATCAGCAATGCCTGTTTACTCATCAGGATCCAACGAAAACCACTTGAAATTGTTTCCTTCTCCATTAATAAGCGTATTGTGGTATTCTCAATTCATCTGACAGTCCCATTAGCTGAGAGGCCAACAGATTAAAACAAACCCTTTTCTTTGGGCACATTTCTTCAGCTTTTTTCGCAAATCTATTCAAGAATATTTCAAATCTAATTCTAAATAAGATTTATTATTGCAAAGTACACTTCTCACAGGAAAAATCGGGACACCAGCAATTCAGAATTTTAAAAGTTCTTGATTGTAAATGCAACTTTCGGAGGCCGTATTCACTTATCCTAACCATAAATCACTTATTATGTATATTACTGCGATCAAAGGTAACGACTAGAATTTAACAGAAAAATAAATATAATATAGAAAGGAAAAGGTTTAATGTATAGAATAAACAAATCGGAGTTTCGGTGGCGGCGTTTTTCCTTTAGAAGTACTAATGAAAAAAAAATACATAACAACAAAAAGAACTCTTGAATAGACGGCTTCATTTAGAAATATATATGTATTTAACTTGTTTGATGTTATGTAGAGATAATTCTTTTTTAAGAAAACATGTGATGATGGGATTTTATTATTTAAAATCATGTTACTGATTAGTGCTGCTTTGATATTAGTTACTTGCTTGGATTTATGTGCGCGAGTATTAGTTTAGCAATAGATAATATGTCAGTCGAGCCTCCTCAGTTTGGGATAATGTGATTTCACAGATTTATTGGCTACTATTGACACTATTATTGATGTATTAATTACTATTGTTGTTTAATATTCTTAAATTTGTATTACTTATAAAGTTTTCTTCTATCTATAAAAAAATTACCAAAACCAGGTTTAAGATTATTTATAAAATTCTTAAATAAAGCAATTAAGTTTCGCAAGAAATTATTTATTTTATGACCCTCCGTTTTTATTGTATTTTCAGGAAATATATCTTAGCTATCGCCTGTGTAATCTCTGACGTCGTTGAATCTATTTTCTTGAAATATGGCCAACACTGGTCTCTTTACAAACTGCTTTATGTAGCACAGGGATATTAACAATTATTTAAATATTATTGGATTTATAATACATAACAAATATTGTAAGAAAGCATATTGTTTCGTCAATCTCAGTTAGTGCTAAATATTTATTGATGAATTTGATACATTTAATACTTTTTCGTTACTACTGCCCGAAGCTGTGTTATAGACCCAAAAGTGTTAGCTAATATTTCAATAAAATAGAACGACATTGGATACACAGGCGATAGTTAAGATATATTTCTTGAAAATACAATAAACGGAGGGTTAATAAAATAAATAATTTATTTGTGAAATTAATTGCTTTAAAAATTTTGTAAATAATCTTAAACTGTTTTTGATAATTTTTTAATACATAGAAAAATATTTTGTAGTAATACAATATTTAAGAATACTAAACAACAACAATAATGAATACATCAATAATAGTGTTATTAATCAATGTGAAAATCGCATTGTTGAAAAACTCAGGAAGCTGATTGACATATTGTCTATTGCTAAAGTATTACTTGCGGGCATAAATCAAACTAAGCAACTAATATCATAGAAATAGGTAATATAATTTTAAAATCCCATCGCCATATGTTTTCTTAAAAAAAGAATTATCTTTACATAACATCAAACAAGTTAAATACATACATGTATATTTCTAAATGGTGCCGTCTACTCAAGAGGCCTTTTAGTTGTTATGTATTTTTGTTTGCATTAATATTTCCGTATTCGATATTTCTAAGGAAACACCGCCACCGAAATTCCAATGTGTTTATTTAATGTATAACTTTTTCTCTATATATTTTATATTTCTGTTTAAATTTTTAGTCTTTACCTTTGATCGCAATAATACACACAAAAAAGGGATTTATGGCTTTGATAAGTGCATATATCCCCTGAAAGTTGCATTTGTCACCCAAGAATTTTAAAATTCGCCGATTTGCTCGGTGTCCGATTTTTTCCTGTGAGAAGGTACGTCGCAAAAGCTTTCGTAAGTAAATGAATTAACCGGATGTCATCAATTATATTTTCGTAAACCCTTATTTCGCGTGAGAAAAAACTATGGCAATAGCTGATTAATAGCTTGGTAGCTTGCAACTTGTGCGGCCGCGCTTTGGCCCCGCGGCCGTAGTTGGCACCCCTGTTTAAAGACCATTCAAACCTTGCAATGACGCCTTGTTTGCGGTGCATATAATTTGTACTTTTAATGTGTATACATACTTCCATGGCTCCAAGTTATTTTCTTACGTACCAAGTTGATACATAGACACAATTTGACGGTTACATGGATACATTTATACATAAACACAACTATATGAGGATTCTAAACAGGTAGACATGCCGGATTTGATAATTACTGGAACATGACGGGATTGTTTATCTTACAGCCGATTCCGTTGTATGCACCTCTGGCGTATTCCTTTGATTACCGAACTATGTACGTATAAACGTACTGCGAAACGAGAAACTCGGGTACTTAAATAGATATAGCTTGCATAACCGAACCACGCGGGAACCTGCCAACCGGCGTTTTCCCAGATCGTACGGGATTTAATCAAGAAGTGGGCTAATATTCAGTGTTCGCAGACGATTGATGTAACAAATACCGTCTCAGTCAAATTCGCCCAGTAACCGACAAGGTAAATATATTTGTAGACCCGCGGGGAAATAATAAAACTCGGTCCGGCTGCGGCACGGTAATGACTTGCATTTATGAAGTCGATTGAAGCACTTCGGGAAACTGCTTCATATGCCGTCTTTGGTTGGAGGGAGATGTAGCGAATTGGTTTTCCGGTCCGTGTCTAAAGATTTAGATGGACTTTCAAAGTTGCAGTGCCGATGCGGTATTTCTGTGAAAGCCATCGACTATAATGTAAACAGCTACAATACAGTGTTGTCTATTTAATTCGATCCTTTGCCAAAAGATGCAAAATAGTAAGTAAGTCAATGTCACCATGACTAGATTCTTGTTGGTGTTTAGCTACTCTTTCGCTATTAGTTGTCCCAAAATTTCTAATCAGAGAGAGAGTAATTTTGTAGGCTGCCATTGTCGAAGTACTAGATCTGGGTTTTAAAACATACAGAACCTATTCTAGCGCATAGAGTTGATCAACCATTTCGTTTAATATGAGAGACATTGGCAGCCAAACCAAGGTGACTGGGGAATGGGAACAATTTGATACTTCGATTAGCACTAACTTCACACATACTGATTTAGGGAAATGAGCCTCTGTTAAGATATTGTAAGATAGGCATATGCCATTTGGTAATCCTTTGATAAGATTTTTTGGAGTCGTGCTGATGATACCATATCCTCCATGCCCTTGCAGTAGCTTTTTCAAGTAATCCTTCTAGACTTTCTCAATAGTTAGATATATTGTATAAAGGTATGATCCAAAATCGGCAGGGTGTTCAATTACAGAAAAGAATCTTAAAGAGTTAGTCAATATTTCCAAAGTATTTCCAAAGCACGCGAATACTGGGTCAGTTTTCTAGATTAACCAGAGTTTAGGATTAAATATTTGTATGTAAAAATAGTTTCCATGACAGTAACCTAACAATACACTTCCTCTCAACCCAGACAGCCTTTTTTCTTTCTTTGTTGTGGGAGCCGGCTGACATGGTGCCTTCGGAAAGACTGCAGCCTTTTGCCTTTTTGTATTTAGCCTCCCATTTCTTCTACCCATTAAATTATACCAGCCATCCCCAGATCCCAATGGCCTGCACTAACATGTACAGATCTCTGGCTGGTTGGTCGATGTAATCCTCTGGCGTCATTTTTGGCTTGCCAAAAAATGCCTGTCTTTTTGCGTCCAGAGCCACGCATTCACACGAAATGTAACAAGCGTTCTTCTCTGTCCTCTCATTGCACAGTCTGAAGTTGGTATCTCCAGTATTAATCCCAATTTTCTGTAGGTCTCCTTTCAGTTTTCTCTTAGGAAACCTGTTACGATACGAGGTTAATTCCTACTGTGCTAGAGTAGTTCTTCAGCCTTCTTTTTTGATGGCCTCTTAATAAAAGTCTTACCATGAGTTTTTTTCTGATTGTATGATTCCATCCTATTTGTTTCTCTTTGACCCAGCTTCCTACCTGCTCTCGTGCTGTGTTTTTAGACACTCCTAAGACAGATTATGGGGCTGAAAGCAGATGATCCCTTTCTTGCTAACTCATCAACTTTTTCGTTTCCCTCAATTGCTGAATGCCCGGACAGCACCCACAATAAAGTAACTTTATTGCAGTCTGTAAGACTATTCAGTTCTCGAATACACACACACAAAAACCATAGCATATTTTCCTAGTGGAAGCGTGATCATTGTATTTCTCATCCCGCTGTAGATTCCAGCTCCAGTCTCATTTTCGACCTTTGATCAGTCTGTAAAAGAGATCAATTTTCCGAACCTGTTTTTTTGATTGAAGAGATATGTCGTAATCATGTGGTCTGATCTTATCTCCTTATGGTTGCCTTCCGCATGATGGACAATATTATTCTCTCACAATTCTGCATACCTACCACTTGATAGTTCTTGCAATCTAAAATGCCCCATTCTTGCTTCGCCCATTACCACCAAATGGAGAGGAGAGTGGTCTAGCAGGCATTCCATTGCTACTGTAGGAGTAGTCCTCATAGCACTTAATGTATGTCCAGTACATCATATTAGGTCTAGACCTCCACGTTTTTTCATGAGCTCTTCTAGCCAACATAAGTATTGGTGTACTGGTACAGCTGGATAGTTTGCTTGAAGGATTTTGGAAAAGAGATTAAGAAGATGTGTCGAATACAAACTAGAAGAAGAACAAGTGGCCTTTAGACTAGCAGGACAAACTAACGATAATATATTTATCCTAAGAAGCATAATGGAGAGGAATGTACCTAACATTTACCGATCTAAGGCCAGCATTCGATACAGTAGTAGAAGAGAAGTGTGGTGAAGTTTGGAAGATATGGCTGTACTCTGTGGATTAATTAAAGCGATCAGAAGCATATATGATACCGTAAGGGCTAAAGTACAAATAGCGGACCAAAAATCAGATCAATTCATAATGAAAAATGGAATAAAATAAGACGACAGCTTAAGTCCGCTACTATTTATTTTGTTTATGGATAAAATCGGTAAGATAATTAAAACACAACCTGAACATTTAAATTCCACAATGTGTTACAGAAATTTAGAACAAGTAAAAATAAGTAGCTTTCTCTATATGCAGTTGATGTGGTTTTAATAGCCAATTAAAAAAATAAAATGCAAACGCTGGTTAATATATGGATAAAAGAGATAGATAACCTAAAAACGGAAGTTAACATCGATAAAACCAAAGTAATTATCGTAAATGAAAAGCAAGGTAACAGATATAACAAGGGCATTAAGTGTAGAATCAAAATACTGGAAAGGGTAACAATGTATGAGTATCTAGGGAGGATAGTGACGGAAAATGGAAAAATAGACGCGAACAAGTCAACAAAAATATACTACGCACTGAATAAGACAATACTGTGACACAGAGACATAGATATGGGGGTTAAGATGAAAATACATAATGCTGTAACATTACCAATAATATGCCTGTGAAAATTGGCCACTCCGAAAAAAGAACGAATCCAAGATCAACGCATTGGGATGAAGCATCTAAGAAGAATAATGGGAAAAGCAAAATGGAATAAATTTAGAAATGAAAACATCAGAGAAATAGCAAGACGAAAACCGATCATTGAGAAGATAACAAGGAAACAACTAGAATGGTGTGGGCATATGAATGAAGATAGACAGTATTACTAAAAAAAGTCATGGAAACAAGAAGCGTAACTGGGGGAAGAAGAAGGAGACCTAGGAGAAAGTAGATATACTAAATACAGGAAATAGGAAGAGAAAAGGAAAAGACCTTGGAAAAAATGCAGTCAATGACAAGAAATAGAAGAGAATGGAAGAAATGGATAGAAGTGGAACCGGAGTCCACACCCGACATTTAAAAACAGTATCTACTGAAAATTAAGAAGAAGAAGAGGAAAGTGGCTTTTGTTTTAATTTAAGTTCTTAACAAATGTCTTTTCGGTGTTATTTTATTTCATAGAATAAACTTGAAACTTTTTAATTGCTCCATCTTTTTCTTTAATAAATTACATTTTAAATAAAAAAAAAACGCGGCTACCAACAAACTAAGGTTGTCTCTTTAAGTGTTTCAATAAATAAATAACGAAAATGGTGCGTTGTTTTAATAATAATAATAATAATAATGTTTATTGTCGTTAGTAAAAATTACATCGACAATGTCAAGATATAATAAATTATTACAAAGTAAAAACAAAAACAGTAAATAACAATAATAAATATATGTACCAATAAATAAAATATGTTAATTTATTTAAAATTTAGAGAAACCCATTGTGCAGATATTAATAATAATAATAATAATAATTCTTTATTCTGCAATAATAGCATTACAGAGAACGTCAGTAATATAATAAACAAAATTATACAAAATGGTGAACAGGAATAAAGGATACGCCAAACAATAAACTGAATAAAAAAAAATATTATAGTTGTAGACAGCCACGTCATCAGTATTTAATAATAATAATAATAAATCCTAAAATTATGTGCATTACAGAAACGTGGTCTAAAGTTAATGAGTTAGAAGTACGTAGTATAACAAATTATAATCTGGTCTCAAGTTTTAGCAGAAACAACTCGCGTGGAGGTGGTTGTGCAATCTGGGCAAAATCTACTATAGGTATGGTTTCAATTGATGTTTCTCAATTCTGTGTAGAGAATGAATTTGAAGTTTGTGCTGCTAAATATAGATATAACGAATTAAACATTGCTCTAATAAACATATATAGATCTCCTGCTGGAAATTACATTAGTTTTCTTTCAGTTCTGAACAATTTGCTCGATTATATATATAACGATGTCTCCAATTATATAATGTTTAACCGAGACTTATATTAACTTCACGTTCATAGATAATCAATTCTGACCTAAAATATATATTAAATACATACGATAACAATACTTGTACATGACTATACAGGGTAACTCAAACTTCCAAAACTGTATAGATAATATTTGCACAAATATGACAATTTCTTTTAACTGTAAACTTGTGGATGTCTATTTTTCCGATCACCGTTTGATAGTGGTTAATGAAACTGTAAGTTCTTTAAACTCCTGCAATCACTTTGCTTATAAAAGACTGTACAACTTAGAAAATAAAATTATGTTTGCTGACTTTTTGATAAAGGAGTCATGGGACGATGTTTACTCTCATAACGGTATAGATAGTCAATTTCAATCTTTTATGTCTATATTTAAATATTATTATGACATATCTTTTCCTTGGAAACGTGTTAAAACTAACCGATCTGTAGACAAGTCGTGGATTATGCCTGCTGTCATGGAGTCCAGCACAAAGTTGAAGGATATGTATATATTACAAAAACAATATCCCCATTTACGGGAAACTTATAAACGCAATCGTTATGTTCATCAAAAACTAGTTGCCAACTACTAAACAAAACTATTACAATAAAATGATTTTCAATGCTCCAAATAAAAGTAAAGCCACATGGGATATTGTAAACAAACTTACAAACAAGCAAAGGAATTCACATAACTTCTCTCAAATCGAATATGATAACAAAATAATAAACTCACCCATCGAAATTGCAAACAGTTTTAATCAATATTTTTATAATCTTCCACATATATTAAACAAAAATATCGCGAATCGACCTTTTAGTAATGACCATATTCAATTAAATCCTCAATCAATTTTTGTGTTTCCTTTTACAGAAGCAGAATTATTGCCAATTTCTAACAAACTTAACAGTGATAGTTCGCCTGGTTTAGACGGCGTTTCAACTGCCATTTTTCAGGAAGTTAAATATTAATAGTGAAACCTCTACCCACTTGATTAATATGTCCTTTCAGGAGGGTGTTTTTCCTGCTTGTTTGAAAGTTTCAGTAGTTATTCCATTGCACAAGAAAGGAAATACTAACTTAACGTCTAATTATAGGCCTATTTCACTTACCTCTTGCCTAAGTAAACTTATAGAATATGCGATGCTAGATAGATTGAATAGATTTTTACATAAACACAATATTATCTCTGATAATCAACATGGCTTCAGGCAGGGGAAATCTACAGTTACTGCAATATTGGATATATGTACACATACATCATAAAGCACATAGAAAAAAGACAAATCCCGATTGGTGTTTTCTGTGACTTAAGCAAGGCGTTCGACTGTGTCCAACACAGTCTCCTGCTAAATAAATTAGAAAGAATTGGAGTACGGGAGTAGCTTTAAATGGTTTACATCATATTTATCTCAGGACGCAAATTGCCAGGATCTCTGTATCGAATTGTACTGGAAAACATATGTACGAATCTGGCCCGTTACCAATTACAATAGGGGTACCGCAGGGTGCTGTTTTATCACCTTTATTGTTTTCAATTTTTATTAACGATATTAGTGTGTTCATAGAACACACAATTTGCTCAGTTTATTGGATGAATGGTTCACCAGAAATAAACTGTCATTAAATACCACAAAAACAAAATGTACTACTTTTTCGGTAGCTACCTCAACTTCTACAAAAAATCTCAAGTTACATATAGGAGGTTCAACAATTGAACAAACAACTTCAATTAAAATTTTAGGTCTCACTTTTAGTTCAGACTTAAAATGGGATCAACATATCAATAACATAATTTCCAATGTAAGTAATCTATCTTATAGATTTAAAAGGTATCGTTAGCATAGATATACTGAGATTGTTTTACATATCAGAAGTGGAGTCGCGGTTGGTATACAGTATCCTGGTATGGGGTTGTAGTTCTGCATCTGAAAGAATTCTTCTATTTCAAAAGAAAGCTCTTCGTATAATGGCGGGCGTTCCATTTTCGTTCCCATGTAGAAATTTGTTTAAAGAGTTAATATCTTACATTATCGATCTATATATACTAGAAACGGCTGCTTATATTCATAAAACACAGGCATGAGTTATTTTAGTAAATAATCCCTGTCATGATTACGGTATTAGAAATATAGACATCCATATACCCATTCATAGGCTTACTTTAACTCATAAGAGTGTACTCTGTATGGGTATCAAAGTATATAACAAATTGCCGAATGAACTGAAAGAAAAATGTACTTTAAACAACTTAAAGAATATCTCGTACATAGACCATACTACACCATAAAGGAATTTTTAGAAGATACTCTAACTCATTAACATTAGTTTGAAATGTGAAATTCAAATTCTTTCGTTTTTCTTTTATGTATCTGGTTATTTGTATTGTATGAATTATTTCCTATTTTGGTTTCTTCTTGTATTTGACATATCCCTTTTTTATGTATACTTCATTTATGCTGGGAAATATATTTATTATTATTATTTATTAATGTTTATTTGTGACAATACAATAAGTATTTACACACGTCATGCTTATTACGTTAATATAAAATATGAAAATATAAAATTTAAAAATATGAAAATACAAATAGGTAAAAGACAAGACAATTTAATATACAATTTGACAAACAATAACAGCACAAAATGTTTAAAAAGGTTAAAAAGGTTTTCACAACCTTATTTCTTTACTTTCTCTGATAGAGACAATAAATACTTTAGAATTCATGCATTAACTACTACTATTATGAAGAAGTTATTCCTATTGTTAGTTGATCTTTAAGGCGTAATTACATAGAAGTATGTCGAAAACAAGGTGCCTAGTAATGTATTTTTTACATTACATAAGTGTAATAGAACTTCAGTGTAAGAATGTGGGAAGTTGAAATAGAATAGCTACCACATATACTTTAGCTTATTTTTATTTTATACCTCCTGTATCATTATTTTATTTTTAAACATAACGAGGTTGTTACAGACTCGCAATATAAAACACATTTGTCACTAAAATGACAGTGCAGAAATAACACAAAATCCCGACATGGCGATAAATCCCCTTTTAGGGTTATCGCGTTCGTATCGATCTTCGGCACACACAAACTCCCTTCTGTGCGCGGTTTATCCGCTTGAAATATAACATGCCATCACGTAAACGACATATCATTTAAAAGGAGAAAACAGTCATTACCTAATCCGGTTATGGCTACATTGTAAGAAACTTGGAGATTTTACTGCCGCAAATAACATACACAAGGCTCTCCCAGAAGTTTCTTTGGTTGCACGTAACGGCCAAGAAGTTTGAAAACCATAAGCACGAAGCAGTAAAAGTGTACAACTGTCGCACAGTGGTCCAAAATTGAGAAAAAGCGATCGAAAATCAATTTTTTGACTTTTTCCTATTAAGTTGAAATTTACGTATAGTATTATTTGAATCACATACTACATCCATACCAAATATTTCAGTCATTACTTTATCCGAATTAAAGATATGGACGTTTAAACTTGAACAACAGTCCACTTTCATAAATTGTCAACATTTGTTAAAATAACTAATATGCAGTGCGTTTACATGCTGCTAAGTTTTTAACTAGCAATTCAGGATTAATGTGTTTACAGAATGCATAAGTTATTAAAATATCATATTTTGTGCACCTCATTAAAATATACGCCATGGCAATCACAGACCGAAAGGGCACAATTAATTTTTTTATTGTTTATTTCTAATTTATTTCGTTTTGGTTAGCAAGACACGTCAAGACAAAATAAAATTCACATCAGGCTATTCATGGAATACTAAAGTCCATTGCATTTGTTTTATTTTCTGCAGCCATTTGCGGCAAAACGTCAAAATTGTCAGTTTATCGAAATTATTCGAGCAACTGACAGGTGCTAGTGACAAGTGTATTTCTGTGTGATTAAAAGTGATTTATTTGTTATTATTTGGTGTTTTTATTCTGTTGTTGACTCTCTTCGTATATTATTTTGTTGTTGTCCCGTTTTTTTGTTATTTGGACTTTTGTGGTTGAACATTTTGATTACCGTATATTCTTGTTACAACATGGCATACAGACCAGTAACTCGTTTAGAGCTACATGAGATAATGATAAATTATCCGGAGGAAAACATGGAAAAACGTAAAATCCCAGTAATGGAATTCCTCATGGAACATCTCCAAATAAATGGCGATGATGCATTAAAGTCTCTTAGAGAGTTTTTACGAAATAATTTGTTTGCTCCATGTCTGAGGAATTGGAGAAGTGTTAACCGTAAATCCGATAGATTTCTGGCAAAATTCGGCGTATGGCTTAGGAAGATATTAATTTTCCTGACAGAATTCTTCGTTGCCCTTCAACGCTTCCAGATGTTCCACGCTCGAAGATTTAACAAGTAGATTTTATTTTGTTTATTTTGCAATTCTATCTACCTACATCTTTCTCCCACTTAATATATTTACATTTGATTTCCTTTTTCTTGTTTTTAGGTCTTTAATATTAAACATGAATGAATACGACGACGACGACAACGTTTCGCTTTATTAAAAAGCTTTTTCAAGTAGATATATAAATAAATGTAGAAATTGTAAATTATAATTTAATAATTCATTCATGTTTTAATATTAAAGACCTAAAACAAGAAAAGGAAATCAAATATTATATATACATGGTCAAGATTTAAAGTTTTAAAATATAATATATTACATTTATCTAAACAGATCGCAGTCGCCCAGGTAAAACTTCGAAGACTGTTCAATTATCACCAAACGTCGAAGAACGGAAGAGCAAGAGCGAATCGTTGTTCCAATGAACTGTTATTTGCGACTGCTATGAAATTAAGAGAAGAAGGTGATACAGAAGCTTCGAAATTACTAACAGAGGCCACTAGCACTTCACCTACACGGGCTTAAAGAATGTTACGGACTTGGCAAGAGTCACAAACGAAGCGATTCAAGTACTCACCGGAAGAAGCTCTAGCATTGATTATATCTCTGAACCTGAGCAAATTTCAATATAAAGCTTTACAGAAAGGAGCTACAAATCACGGCCATAGTTTGTACCCCCCTTATTATAAAATAGTGGAGACAAAGAAAAACTTTTACCCTGAAGATATTTCTATCTCTGAAAATAAATGTGAGGTACCTTTACAAAAGCTTTTAAATTCCACCTGTGCAAGCATTATAAAGCTCACTTTAAGCCATTCGGCAGACAAAAACTCCTCATTAGCGCTGATCTGCAAATGGGGGGCAATGGGGTTTGACGGGATTCACAGCCTTCCAACAACAAAAATTACATGCAACTCCTCGTGCCGAGGAAAATTTATTTATTACATCAATCGTTCCACTGAGGTTGATTAATGAAAACACAAAGAGTGTTTTATGGAAAAACATGCAACCAGCATCTAAAAGATTTTGCAGGCCAATTAGACTGCAGTGGATACATGAAACTGAAGAGGTGTCTAGGCAGGAGGAAATTGCAATTAATAACCAAATCGTCAATTTGTCGCCGTACGAGTCGGAATTAGGTCCAATTAATTTCAAATTATCGCTAACTATGGTTGATGGCAAGGTAAGTATACGTAAATTTAAAAGTGAATACATAGATATCTGTTCATAACAAGGGACCCGGGCTAACCATCTTTGGCCTCAGAAATAACTGATGAGTTAGTCATAGTTTATATCAATATTTAATATAAATACAATTTAGGAATCGACGAAGACCTTATTAAACGATTTGGGATTATCTTGAGAGTCATTAATAGTGGTTATAAAACAACCTAGAAAATTTCGAAACATACTGCATAACAACAGCAAAAAGATATATGAGCCTCTATGGCTGGTATTATATGCCGATATCTGTCCACAAGATACTTCTGCATGGGGGCTATTGTCATTCGAGAAGTTTTAATTCCAATAGGAGAGCTTTCGGAAGAAGCTCAGGAATCAAAAAACAAAGACATAAAAAAATATAGAGATGAGCACACCAGAAAAATATCTGGATTGAAACTAAATGAGGACCTATTCCATAGGTTATTACTTAGTTCCGACCCATATTTAAGTTCCTTTAATGAAGGAAAACAACGACATAAAAAACTGGATAGCGATATGAAATTCCTAGTATTAATTGATGAAAGTGACAAATCTATGGAGGCAGAGACAGAAGAGGAAGACTATGATGACGAATCGGCAGGATCAGAAGGTAGCTCAAATGAAGAATACTAAATTTGAATAACCAGTTAGTTAATAAATAAGTTGGAATATGGATCCACACTACGTCATTCCTGAAGCTATTAATATTAAATAATTTGTTGTTTGAGCTTTTTACGATAATACACGGAAACACAGTACACTTTAAAATATCTTATCACAAACTTCTCTGCAATAGCACGCATGTTTTTCAGCAAAGCTATCATCAACAGTAATACTAAACACAATAACTACTTTATATCGAAATTGGCCTAGTACTGTGATAACGTTCTTGGTAATTTTCCATTTCTTCTCTCTTAGGTGAACAAACTATACAGCCTAACTTTTTATTTAACAGTTATTATTTAGTAATGTAATGCAGGTATAAGTCAAATATCATCTAGTAACTAATAGCCATGCATGGGAATGCACTATTTACTAGAAAAGTTATACGCCTTAATATAATTATTATGATACCACTAATTATATAATTTGTTGTCAGACTGTAGGTTTAGTTGCAATCAGTCATTGTATTGGAATCCGTACGTCTTAACTGGGTAGATGGAAAGGTTCGATATCAGCCGAATGTGTTATGTAGGTATATAGGTAGACACCTACACTTATTGGCTTATAGGTGCCTACCCAACCTACACTTATTGGCAATGATCAGATTATCAAAGGGGGGATAGTCTGAATACAACCATAACATCTCAAACAATGATCATTCGCTAAGTGAATTGTAAGGGCTGAGGTATATAATGTTATCAGTTTTTGGCTAACCGTTTTCACTTTAATGCAGAAAACAAACACAAAATATAATAAATGTCAATAAAAGTAATGTATGTTATAAGTGATTTGGAATAAAAACGTTTGTAAAATTTTATCTATTACTAGTAGATACAGTCTATTGCAGTAACAATTGTCATACTGAAGATGTACTTTTCAGTTTTTTGCTGTGTTAATTAGGCAAAAATTGACAAAATTGTTTGAGTATCAACCAAATTTAGAAATACTACTGCAGTTGAGTTGCTAAAAAATGAATTTTGTTAAATAATAATTTTTGTTAAAATTGTAATTTTAATTTTTCTTAAATGTGTTTACAAATATTTGCATACGGCCTCATATCACATATAACCATTTAGCGCCTGGTATTAGTTTACACTGATTTTCGATATACAATGCAGCGACATAACAGTATCTCTTTAGAATAAGGAAATATGCTAAAATTTATATTTTTGTGGACACCCTGTATAACTTTTTAAATTACCTTCCTATAGAATATTTGATCACAAAAAAGGCCATTATAACCGATTTCTGAAATTTCATAAAATAAGCACAACATACGTCATTCCACGTTTATTGGAACACCCTGTATATAAATATCTATACCAATCGAAAGGGCTGACTAAACGGTACAAGTCCGCCATTGAAACTTTTTTTCTATCTCTTACCGTTTAAAAGTTATTCAGAAAAAACTAAATTTGGGCCAACTTTCAAGGGTGAATTGCATCCCCTAAAGTTAAAGTTCCGCAGCAATGAAAAGCGTCCTTGACTAACACTCCATGGAGTCTACAAACTGACAAAGTTTCATCAAAATCTGCGATTTACAGTTCGCGAGGTTCCCTTGTCAGCTGGATCGATAAAAATCATATGATTCTATTCAAAATAAGTAAAGCTGATGTAAACACTCTGTATAACCAATGTGTTATGACATTGAAGATATTTTCTTAAATAGATCATAGTCGACTACTTGAATTTCAAACACAAAATCCCATTAGAAATTCGAAAACTTCTTATGAACCATTTCGATGAGACACCCTGTATATATTGAACCCTACCTATATTCAAATTAAAGCTAGATGTAAGCTTATTATATATGCAAAGAGTCAATGTTCGGTGATAAATGGTTTTTGATCTAAGAATTTCGATCGCCTTTTCTACATTTTGGACCACTGTGTGTCGCCCGTTTCGTCGTTATTTTTAACTGAGCTCTGTGGCGTTTGAGAAAACAGAAGCAGAAGTGGCGTATAGGATTTAATCCGGTTTCGCAATACTTTTAATTAACGCGAAAATGTCATCGCCACAAATAGGAGTTTTATCGATTTTAAATCCCCACGAAAATCCCCAAAAGAAAATAACAACAATAACACAACACATAATCATAACAATATCTCCGAAGAAAATCCGATATAGGGGGAGAATGAAAAAACTTGCCTAAGATCGTTACTTCTCACCTATTCCGCAGTGACGCAGTGGTGCCACTACCTAACTTATCTATTCCCCAGAGGTGCTCCACGGAAGAAAAAGCAGTTAGATTACTTTTCCGATATCCAAAGGGGACGTGGAACTTTCCGCTTTTGCATAAGGCCCGAGCAAGAAGTAGGTCTACTCCCACTATAAAACCTTCTCGAATGTTCAAATCACATTACCCTGTTCTTCCAGCGTGACTGTTCTTATTGTATTGTCATTTCTCGCTCTGGATCCCCCGTTTTGTCGTCGCTTTAGAGCGATATCTTATCTTTATGTGTGCGACGTCAGGGTGTAACTGAAAAAGAAATCTTAGGGCTTAATACGAACCAGCTGTTAAACTGCCTAATCTCGTTTAAGCTTGACGCATCAAGGGGGATTAAGTTTTTATTGGAAAAAATAGATGATGATGAGATTGAATTTTAGATTAGCTTTATTTTCTCTAAGATAAACAGAGCGATTGTAAAAAATAACTGTTTCACCTTCAGTAAAGGTGACCAAGATTTTTATCGCAGTAGTACTAATTTTGGCTTAGAGCTTCTTTAAAATACTTAGAGCGGAAGTGGGAGGCTATTTCATTGTACTATGACTTCTACGTATCGAAAAATATGTGAAAAATCTTGTTACTATCCGCAGAACTAGTCCATTTATGTGATGGTAATGTTCAACCATTACTTACATTAATTCAATAATAAAATAAATACACAGGTTTAAACTTGTGTGACACTGTAATTTGTAAATTTAGTTTTGGCTCATATATGTTATATTTAGTAAATATTTATATACCACCCGATGTGTCTTGCGATGATTATGAATTGTTTTTGGAGGCGCTAAGTTTGAATCTTCTTGGTAAAAATGATATAATTTGTGGGGACTTCAACTGCCCAAATTTTAATGCTATCGATGTCAATGATCGGAAACGTACTATTTTACTTAATTTTATGTATTCTTTAAATCTCATACAATACAATCAAAATGTTAACTGCAATGGTAGATTGCTTGATTTGATTTTTTCTAACACTAATTTTTCATTTGAAATTACTCGTGAATGTAATCCTTTGGTGCAAGAAGATCCTTACCATTCTGCGCTTTATCTTTATATCAATCTATCAATATTAACTACCAAACGTAATTTTCCATCAAATTCTAATACTAGATATAATTTTCGTCAGGCTAATTTTCCAGTACTTTATAACGACCTAATTGAGGTTGATTGGGCATTTTTAAATAATTTTAAGGATGTTAATGAAGCTGTTACTGCTTTTTATAATGTTATTTATGAAATTTTGCAACGATCAGTGCCATTACATAAACGCTCAACTAGAAGCTTTCCACCTTGGTTCGATCTCAATATTAAACAGAATATTAAACTTAAAGAATATTACTTTAAAAAAATGGCGCAGGTCGAAGTGTGAGGTTTATTACAATGAATTTAAGAGATTGCGTTCATTGATTAAAAATCAAGTGAAACTTGCTTACGGAAACTATATATTAAGAATGGAAACTGATATTGCAAGGAACCCTAAAATGCTCTGGAATTTTGTAAATACTAAACGTGGTGTTTCTAGAATACCTGGTAGTTTAAGCTGTAATGGTGTCGTTATTGATGAACCGCTAAATATAGTTAATGCTTTCACAGAAAATTTTTCAAAAGTGTACCGAGGTGCTCATTCTCAACCTCGATCTAATTTTTCAATATCCGCATTTACAAACTCCTATCCGTTATTACTATCTAACATAACTCCTGATGACGTGTATCGTAGCATTAAGAAAATAAAATGTGATATGACTTCTGGTCACGATAATTGCCTGGATTTCTAGTACATGATGGTGCATCTGTTTTTTGCCAGCCGCTTGCAATGATATTCAACTTAGCTATCCGCACGTGTACATTTCCAGGTATGTGGAAAATAGCTAGAATCACACCAGTTTTTAAGAAAGGGGACATATCGGCTATAAACAACTATAGACCTATAAATATTTTATCCTAACTTTGGCAAAATATTCGAAAATGTCTTACATAAACAACTATCTTTTATGTGTAAACCTTTTCTGTCAATTGTCAGCATGGATTTGTATCCGAAGGTCTACGTTAACAACTGGCTGAAGTTATACAATTTATTAGTGAATCGCTAGAACATCGTCAGCAAGTTGACGTATTGTATGCAGATTTTACAAAAGCGTTTGACACCATAGATCACACATATTTGCTTCACAAATTTGTCTAACTTGGTTTTACTGCTCAGTTACGACCTAATTTTATCCTACTTAAGCAATCGCGTTTGTTACGTTTCATACAATGGTTTTAATTCGAATTCATTCATTGCTAGTACTGGTGTTCGCAAGGATCACATTTAGGTCCTCTTTTTTTAATATATATCTAAACGATTGTTATCTAAACTAGAATGTGAAGTTGCAGCTTATGCTGATGATCTTAAGATTTATTCTAGAATATCCAAAATATCCGGTTGCGTCACACTACAAAAGAATCTAATATCATTAATACCTGGTGTGATCAATATAGTATATCTAAACATAAAAAATGTGCTGTAGTGTCCTACACGAAATGCAACACTGTCATATCCTTTCCTTACTCTGTCAACCAAACTCCAATACCTAGACAGTCATGCATTCGAGATTTAGGGGTACTTTATGATTCACAACTGTCTTTTAGTGACCATATTATATAGATGTTGGGAACACTTCCTCTAAGTGTTTGGGATTCCTAATACGTACATGCATATTATTATTTATAGTTAAATTCTTCAATAATCATTTTTTCTTTATTTGGATATACCGTATTGGAAATATAAGTTTTTTTCAGGTTTATCATCTACTTTATCTCTGCCTTTTGCGTTTCGGAACCCTTTTCTCTTAGTCCTTTTTCAAAAATTTTCTACATAGTATCTTGCCTACAAAGTACAAGTTAACAACCTCTGGTCAAGCGAGGAATTTTTAAGAAGACTTTGTTAACAAATTTATGTGTAGGTTCACACAACACCAACAAAACGGTATTACAATTTGTAGCTAAACTAACTCTGAACTGCACTGTTTCACGTCAATATTTAGACTTAAGCTTAAATTCTATTTGGTGCCTTCTTATATTATTAAAATTATCTAGCTTGCATTTCTCATACTATTATCTATCGTTCTGGACATTAGGATAAAAGAACATTTACGTAGTGTAAAATCCAATTCCACTATTCGGTAAACATTTGAAAGAAAATAACACAAAATAACACAAATTGATCACAATTTTGCAATATTACATACTGCCAGAAGAGGTACTTACCTTAACAACCATGAGGCATTGGAGATACCTAGACAGCAACTCATTTCTTTAAATTCGCAATCGGTTTCCGAGTTTTTCAAGTTCTACTCGAGAGATGACGCCCTCAGATATAAGGTTTTCAATTATTCTTTCAGTAGTTTATTGTTTGAAGTTTAGATTTTCAATAATAGATTGCACTATTGTATTGCAATTTCTAGAATAATTTCTCTAACTTAATTCAAGTTCATTCCAAAATCATTTTATATTCTAAGTACGAAGTGTCCAACATCTTTTAAATATTTTTAAAGTGTCATTGGTTTTAATTTAGTGTTTTATTGTCCATTTAATGTCTGTTATTTACATATTTTACTTATTCCTACTTTTTACATTGCACTTTCCAATTTTACTTATGTTTTTTAAATCTTGACTAATTTTAAACTGATTTTGAATTTAATTCTTAATTTTTTACTTTACTTATCTAAGAGAGATATATATAAGTAAGAGACTTATATACAAAATATGTAAACTCTGTACAATACTAATTGTTATTAATTAACACTCATTAATTGATGCTTCGGCAGCTGACCTGAGGATGCTCTGCTAGAGCGAAACCGGTCGTGTGAGATATTAAAAAAATTTGTGAGGATCAAGATGTTTTCTTGCTTTTTCCCTATCTCTAAACTTATGTTTGTTAACAATTGCGTGCTTGCTCAATTAATGCAGCAGCTGATTTATAATTAATAAAACAGATGACACTAGAATGATCAAAATTGGATTTTAATAATTTAATTAAAACATTGTATTTATTTTTTTTGAATCCGAGCTGTGCGCTACCTCGTAGCATCACAATATATTAATTTTACTTTAATCCTATTTGTACAAGCATAAAAATAACAGTGATGAACAAGCAAACCTACGACTTCTCATCGGTCAGTGCAACGTTGCCGACTTTATAGGAACAAGTGATTATGGTGTTCGATTGCGGTGGTTGTTAAATTACTACATTGTAAATTTTAATACCGTTTTTATTGCGTAGCATAGAGCTAATTGATTAAGCCGAACGTACTTAGAATGAGAAAACAAGCAGTTCACGATGGAAAACTATAGTATAACGTTTATGTCATGTTTTTTTTTTTAATTTAATTATTATAAGACCACGAAACGTAGCGCCCCTGATACGTCGGCAAAAATCACAGCTCGTTTCATAAGCAGGCCGAGATATTAGTTGCAATTTTGGCGATTAACACTTGGAAGGTGGAATGCAGCCTAAACCATATGGATTTTGGACGTATCCCTCCTTGCAGATGCAACCCTCTTCACAATTCGCTGTGCAATTATCCTTTTTAACGTTGGGACATTGCCCGTCGCAGAAGTGGCACTCATAAGTGTATACCATGTTTATATGGCAATCTGTGCAAAATAACGAATATATATTATATTTAATGGAAAATATATCATCAACAGGCAAGTTATTGTAACTTAAGCTTAAAGCAAAACCTAATTTATAAGTTATTACTAATTTTCTCTATAATATCCGTAAACTTTTGGTGTTAGAACTGCCACCCACATTCTGGACAAATTTATTTATTTTTAACTGCGGCTTATAGGTATCTAGTTTAAATCTTTCAATAGCCTATCCAGAATTTCCAAAGATGGACTTCCATCAATATGCTAAATCAGTACGGGTGTTCATACCAGATTATTCTGGCCAAAGGCACACATGCAGACACTCTCGACACACTTTCCGAACACACTGTTATATATACGGATTTATCAAAAACATCAGGCGGTTGTGGATGTGTCTTTTTTGACCCCATTAACAACGTAAGTGGATCCTTTTGCCTGAATGCAGAGTTAAATATTTTCTCTGCCGAAGCCAGGGTACTTTGGGAGGCACTTAAGTAGGCTGAATCTTTAGAAGCAGCGAAAAATGCTATAATGTCAGACTCCTTAGATGCCCTACAAATTATTAGAGGAAAGGAAAGGTACATCTTCCAGTGTTGAAGATTCGTGTTGAAAAAGTGGTGCGAAGCTGGAAGCACAGCAAGAGATATGAACTGTTTTAGATGATGGCCATATGGGAATGGCTTCCAACGAAAAGATTACTGCTTTTGCAAGTGATGTTGGTGGTAAAATTAAAGCTCATTTCCTGCAAGAGAAAGGGGAACTGAGATGGCGGAAGGCAAACAACGATAAAGTTACTCAGTATGCTAATATCCATGATAGTGTTTGTCACCTCGATGGCATAACGACATTACAGTTCGGCATCCTTTCTACACTGCGATCCTTTGATTGAGTTTTGGGCATGGTGTTTATCCAGAACATATTTATAAATTAGGGTTGGTAGATTCTCCAACTTGTTCGTGCGGTTTTGAATTACTTGATTTTGAGGTGTTCACACAACATTCATATATACCGCCCCCATACGGCATTTTATCAGGGAATATAACATTCAAATATGAAGCCTACATCCTACAATCAAACAAACAATAACGTGACTGATGGGCTGAGATACTAACTTAAATGTTAAATGCTACATAGAACTTGTATACAAGGCATTTGAATTGAAAGGAGCCACCTCAAATAACTCTTCACCTACTGTGATTTTTATAAAGTTTCGAAGACTCTCAAACGTCATATCAATGGGGACAACTTTTAATGATGCGCGTGGCGATTTAAAATCATGCCTGGAGCAATAAAATTTGAATAGGGAGGATGGGTCTTGAGATCACTCACTCAAAAGGTATTTTCATTCTCTTTACAGCAATATGTATCAAAATGTATTTTTTATCTTTAATTTTTTTTTTTTAATGCTCACGAATTTAATTACACTTTGATGCTGTGAACGTCAACCATTACAAGTTATATTGTCATTAATATCAATTATTCTGCGAGTCGAATGAAAATGAATGTTGGTAGTTTTAACCGCCGTTATTACGAAATTGTTAAAATGATACCGCTAATTGTAAGTAGAGGTCGTTCATTATGGCCTATACTTCAAAAGGTGCCTTCTAACTACAATTGCTTACGTGTCGTTCGCATATAAATTCAAAGAATGTCGTATAAATAAAAGATACAGTTAAGAAGTAATGAAAATAAATTGGCCCTAAAACCAAACCCCGCGGAACACTCCAACTGTATCAACCAAAAGTGAAGACAAGTTCTCATGCTTTAAATCTGTTATCTGTTATCTGACTATTAAGTCTGTAAAATAGGCGAGAAATCATTTGTGGCGCACCACCACCAATACCATAGGCGGCCATTTTCTGAAAAAAAGCGTCCATGATTAATATAATTAAATAAGAGAACACCTAGCCGTTATCCTAAACAATAAACTTTTCACGAACAAACACGAACTCAAAATAACCAACAATGGCTAAAAGGCCCTGGTAGTGGGGTAGGGAAAAAATTTGGGAGCGCAACTCAAGAATACTGCTTTGGATGTCTACAGCGATAATGAGACCGATTTTCGCTTATGCACCAGCAGCTTGAAGCAAAAGAATTAATCTGGCCACCGCGAGAATTAACTCCTCCAAAGTGCATAGATTACCATGCCTATGCATAACTTGCTCAAAAGCAGCTATTGAGGTAGTACTGGATCTTACCCCTCTTCACGTGGCAAAAAGAACCACACTCAGAATGATCAAGGAAGGAACGATTAGGCATAGGCTTCAATCTCCTGACGGTGATCAAACTTGGGACTTGTTTCAGGATGACAGGTCAAAAAAATTCAGCTTTGTGAAAGAACTTACCGCAAAGCCTAGCAACAAGAGTGAGTGGGATCAAAGCACTATCTTGAAATCTTTTGTATAGAAATGCCGTCAAATGCTACAACGACGGCTCCAAAACGGCAGAGGAAACTGGACTATGGGCATAAAACCAAGTATTTTAAAAGCCTGGGGAAATACTCGAGTATCTTCCAGGCGGAAATATTTGCTATTGGAGGTTCAATATTGACAAAATTACCGGAAGCAGGAGATTACCATTATAGCTCAGCATTATACTCAGCAGACCTCTACCCATTGCCTCATATCATAGTGTACCGCAATAATCTTTGAGTGACGATCTCAAGCGCAATTGTGCCTATCACTGATAATCTTGTAGCGTATTCTATACAATTTAGAAAAAAAGAGGATTTTGTGATATAAGGTGATACTTCAACATTTCTTGTGGAAAGTTATTTTTGTAAATCGACGACATATGTTAAGCACTGTCTGAAAACTACTTCTCTTGAAAGACAAGTTAATCAATCGATGTTCGAAGTTCGTAGTTTAGCAATACTAAGCAAGTACTTGACAGTATTGTGTTCCATATGTCATGTTAAAATTTAAATGATAAAAAATTTATAGAGACGACGTAAATTTTAATAAAGAAAACAATATGCTGTATTATTTTTTTTATTAATTCTTACCTGGTGTTGTAGGAGGTGGAGGCCAGAATTGTGGTTTCGCGTGGAATTCTGCGCATAATGTTAAAACAACGACCAGTACAGCTGCTAAGGTTTTCATTTTGATTCTACATCTGATGAATTAAACCTTCCCACGTATTTTATACATGTTACATTTACTGCATTCCGTGGACGTTTTTGCAATAGTAATTACTCAAACACAATACTCTAGTAAATACTTTAATAATTAATTAATCCATTGTTATACCACGTTTTTATATTTGAGTACTGTGATGCTTTTGCAATGGTAATTACTCAAATACAATACTCTTCTAAATAATTGCTTATTTGTGCATTATTATACCACGTTTTGGTAGACATGAGTGAGTTTTCTGATGGTGAATAGCGGATATATCTTTCATCAATAATAATAATCCGACCGATTTGTTATTAGATACTTAGGATATATTAGTAGGAGGAGTGTAAAACTTTTGGACTAGGGCTCACGTAGGTACAATCGGTAATGAAATAATGAATATATCAGAGAATTAGTCATTTTCCGTCATTCGATTATACCCATAGTAGGTGTAAATTAGTGCAACTACGATTGGATATTTTTCATGTGTAGCAACGATAACAAAATATGAAGAAATTTATTTATTTATCGTTGCATAATAAAAGGCAACCTCTTTTATCGGTTGTCAGCAGTTATAGGTTGTGATTATAACATGAACAATTCATGGTTGCATTTAAGAACTTTTTTGAAATACCACATGTATTTTATTTGATAAATGTGAGTAAAGTGCAATAAAGATTGCTATTTCATACGATTCTATTAGGCTATCTATATACAGGATGTATCAGATATAGAGGTAAATATAATAATATGTAGCAGCTGTAATCATATACAATCAAAGTCTTAATGCACAGGGGGTCTATCTGTGAGCATTAACGAGAAAAAAAATATTTTATAAATGCCGTGGGCTAGAGCCACACCTGTGCCCAACCTAAATGCTGTCCCGAGTATACCCCCACATACCACTATCATTCAACCATTATCGCTGTTAGTTTTCTGTGGATGGCCGCTTGGAGTGCAAGCCACTTCGAACATTTTATTTAAATTCTTCCCATCTCGAAAAAAACGATCCTTTTCAGGACCATCATGATTTCATATAAAGAAAATCGAAGCTTGATGCATCGGCAAAAGCGCAGGAATGTATAGATTCATTTTCGCACGACATCATAGTAAAAAGGCGTGTTTGCAAATTTTCTGTATCTACATTTATTTCTGTGTAATTTGATTCAATTCATTTTGCGTTATTTGATTAAATAAATCCAACAGAAATAACTCAGATTCATGGGGTACCGTTTATTAACAACTAACTCTCGATTCGACAAAGCAAAAGAAAAATATTTACGTTTTTTGTAACTACACAAGTCGCATATCCAGTGAAACTCGAACGTCTTATCAGGATATTAAAAATAATACTTTGTAGACTTACGTAGAATGCTCTTAACAAATAAGGAATGTTTATTTTATAAAAAGAAGAAATTTAAAATGCCTCAGTTTTGCTATTTTTACAAGGGCACACTGCACTTACAGCAACTTACAGCATACCATTAAGAATAATACTAAATGAGTGCAATGTATTTATACATAATACCACGTTTAGCGGGTGCTTAACATGACGTTTCCTTGCATCAGGCTCGGACTAAAGAATTTTTGGCTCTAAATTTTACTTTTTAATGATGAAATCCGGTTTCGACGGATTTGTGCTTTATATCTCGGGTAGTTAATATCCAAACAAAATTTACTTTTTTATTTGATACACCCTGTATACTACTATTTAAAGGCACGTGAATAATAATGTTGAAATATACTTGCTGCTCTAGATTTTTTTTTCCCTATAATTTTACCTCTAATGAACTAGTCATACACTCTGCTAAATGTTCTTTAATAATATTATAAAAAAAGCTGCTGATATTCACATGAATATATAATATAATCGTGCCTTCTATAACAATTTTTTGACTAATGCAGTGACTTTTTTCATGAGAAATAAACCCCGGTTTGACATAACTCACGACTGCCATCTATTTGCTGAATATTATTAACTACTGTACTGATTTCATAGACAGAAGAAGAAAAAAAGTAACATTTCAAACAGTTATAAAGTTTCCCACAACAAATTGTAGGGACGAGCACAACTTGTATTAAAATTTCCCATAAAATTATTAACGAAAATTATCGCATTTTTTGCAACAAAATGCACATTTTGTTATACAATTTATATTGACAGATCCTATATATTCCAGTAGCATTAAGTGCAGATCACTTGTTGCAAACAGTACGTTTAGGCCAGTGGTAATAGTTGCAACTAATCGTCAGCAAAATATTTCATTAATTTAATTAAATCTGGTGCCCGGTGTTGCGTGCTCGTGCTACAAACAGAACGCACTCGGACCAAGACCAATCGGAAACGTTCGTCACGCCTGAAGCATCCGTCACAGACACCGACTACATATAACATCACCCATGACGTCGGGTCACTAAACGACGAGCCATCACGAAGGAAACTTCACCCTCGCCGCTGAAGATGTTCACCGCAGTTGTGAACGAAACGTACGGAAGTAATTCCATTAGACCACGGCTCAACAGCCCAGGAAAACTTTTTACAGTCAATTATAGCAGTTTGCTGTTGCAGCCTTGTCCACCATACCAGAGATGCATAAGTAATTCATGGGTGATCAGTCCGTGTATATGTCCAGTATACCATATTAGGTCTTAATCCTTATATTTTTCCATCGAGCTCTTTAGCCTCCGCCTGGTTTCAATCCTCTGAAGCTGACGATTCCAAGTAAGCTGGGAGTCTAGGATGACACCAAGATATTTCTTCACTCCGGAGTTTTAGGGGTCTAAGACCATCTAAGTTCCTCCTTCTCGTGAATGCTATTATGGTTATTTTGGAGGGACCGATGTTTAGACCCTCCTCCTAGGCCCATGCTTGTACAGTTTGTAGAGCTTCATAACGTACGTCGAATTTACCCTGGGTCAGAATGACAAGATCATGTGCATACCCCAAAGTTTTATGTCCTTCATTATCCAGCTTCACCTGTGGCTACACTTAAGAATTAGAGCACATTTAAATTTAATTTCTATTTAATAATAATATAATAATAACTCAGCACTACAGGCCTTGAAGGCCCTTGGCTAGAGTGCCGGAACACACCGAGCCACTGAGAAGTGTTGTCCGAATGGTGACCCAACCAACAACCGGTACCGCATATTACTGCTTGACTTTCAAGATTGGCAATGATGCACCCTTCCTTCTCAGCCGTACTGCCGGCTTAATTTCTATTTAACATTAGAAAACTATTGAAAGATCTGACATGAATTTTGGGCTATGATAAGTTACATCACTTGAGTCAACACCTCACTTGAGAGAGAACGAAATGAACTTGGACTGCTTTTACGTTAAGTTTCGTACAATTTAAACCAATTTATCACGTAGTAAAACTACAACATTAACCGGCAACGATTAAATTTAGGTTAGCTTTTAGCTGAAGTAAGATTGTAACACCAGCTGGATATATTAAAATTAAACATAACACGTGCATGTAATTTACTCTATCCAACCGGAGCTTACAGTTTCACACATCATTGACGATCCAGCAGTAAATTAGCATGTCCCCTTTTCCTTGCCTTAAATTATAAAAATTAATCCAGAAGAGCTGCCTATAGCATATTCAACGGAGAGACCTGCTCGATATCTCGTTTAACGGCAGCCATATTTCTCCTTAATGCTCTATCATTTGCGCCGTCCTCAAATTTTCATGCAACCTAGACTAGATATGCATGCAAATCGGAATATCGTTTTTCATTCACATCGTCCCAGTTTCACCGCTTTGCTTTCGAATTAAACGGTTATTTATGTATGTAAAATATGAGTGTGGATAGATGACGAATTGGGTTTTTCTCTTTGGGAATAGATTTCCTTCCCATTGTATTCATTGCAGCTTAAAGGCCGACAAAATCATCGTTCGATACGGGGTGACGATATAAATTTTGGTAAAATCACGTGGAAAACATAAATTCATGTCTAATACTATAATAAAATATTCGCCATATATTTTGTGATATCCTGACGTAATTTCTGTGAGTTTCGCAACGTCCATGGCTTTCTATCGCTTCCTCTGGTAGAGGGAAACTTTGGGAAAATATTTATATTCACCCTTGAGTGATTTATAATGCCCCTGATCTTATTTGATACATCGGTTTTCCCCAAGCGCATCCATGTATTATGAGGTAAGATATTGTTAAAAAAATAAGGGCTTTGTGACTTGAATAGATACAGTTGTAGTGAAAAAAAAACATTTTGAGATAAAATATTGGGAATTACGGTGAATTTGTATTCAGATGCAGCCGTATATAATAGTATTTAGTATTTACACACAAAAAGAAGTTGAAATTCCAATAGATTTTTATACCTTGCAAATTTTGATAACGCCTCTGTTATATTAGCAGTAGTAGCCTTAACTTAGTCCTCACATATGCAAACCCACTGTTAGTTTTATCCATACCTTTAACAACGTTTTTCATCAACCCAAGCTTAATGCGCAATGGGAACAAATAATTTTTTTGAAGATCAACAAGTGAGGTGCCAATGACATTCTTATTTCCAGGTATCAGTGAAGTTCGTTTTAGCCACTCTTGGCTCACTTTTTATAATGATTTTTCCTATCCCGACTGTCCCATTCACAGAGAAAACAACAATACGTTGTGTAACCGAGTTGCATGCCGAGCAAAAGTGAAGCAACTTTCAAATTTCTGCTAAAGTCCTTGTACTCAATTTTTTTTCAAAAGAAGCTTCAGATTGTCATAAGATTCTTTCAAGTCGCTTACATGACCCAAAGGGGGGAAACTTATTTCCATTGTGGAGTAGTACCGCTTTCAAGGTTAATTTGGAAGAGTATATAAACATACGCCATTCATCTGCATTATATTCATGACCAAGCGTCTTCATAACAAAATGAACGGCATTACAAAATACAAGTCCTTATTCCATACTGAAAAAATTCTCAAATTCTGCATGGCGATTACGAAAAAGAGATACTTTTGTTCCACTCTGATGAAGATTCCAGTTTTTTAATCTGGAATCTAGAAGTTGGGCTTGCTTCTCAAAAAGCTTTAAATCGCGGACAAGATTAGTAAGGTCTTCAGTCATGTTTTTAATTATTCTTTTTTGCAAAACGAATAATTTGCGCATACAACTGGCGGAACCCCAGAATACGATCCCACAACTCAGACGAGATTCTACGTACGAAAAGTAAAATAACCTAAGTGTATTACGGCTGACAGTGTTTCTCAAACTCCTAATTCCACACAAATCCTTACAATGTTCCTACCATCCTAAATGGGGATCCAACGATAACCCAAGGTAAATTACACTTTACTTTTCGGGAAGAGATTTCCCATTGTATTTTGCAACAACAGCTAAGTGAGTATGGAAAGTGTATTAAGCCGGTCTTAGAACCATTTAGAATTAGATCATTCTCCTCACATCCGATCGCAGTGTGCCACAATACAAGCAGTATCATCAGCGTTCTAAGATAAACGATATATGTCAAAGGAGGATTGTAGATCATTCACATAAATCATAAACAAAGTCGGACCTAAACTAGTCCTTGTGGCACCCCGGGCACACTATTCGACTTTGTTGAGAAATGCTTACTAATTACATTATTTTTAGTTCCCTCACATAAACGAATATCTACTAGAAAGGTAAGACTTAAACAATTGGTATGCTAGACCCCTTATTCCACAAGAGTATAATTTTTCTAGTAAAATGTCGTGACTCAAAATATCAAAAGCCCTTGTCAAGTCGAAGAAAATGCCCGAAACTACATTTTTCTTATCTACTTCAGAGTAGACCTACCTTAAAGCATGATAAATTGCATCACAGGTGGACATTCCACTAACGAAATCAAACTGAGAGCCAGACATCAAATTATATTTATTTAGATAATCTAAGACACGTTTATTTAAAATGTTCTCGAAAATTTTGCAAATACTGACAGTATAGCAATAGGCCTATAATTATTGACATCAAGACGACTGCCCTTTTCATGAACTGGTATCATCTTCGAAATCTTCAACCTGTCGGGATACCAACCCTCAGATAAACACTGATTTATTGTCTTAGATACGGGATCTGCATTAGCATCTGATACATACATATTTAAGTAAGACACATGGTGCATCATCCATTCCAACTGAATGCTTATGTGACATGTTATTCACAACATTTACAAACTCACTTACATCTTTAAATAGAATGAACTATGAAAGGATTCTACATTGCTACCACTTTTAACACTTTTATTAGGAAATATGACGGTTTCAAAGTGATTTTTAAACAGTTCGGCTGTGCCACAGGGATTATCAATTCTATTCCCGTACTGTCCATAACAACAGTGATTTCCTCATTGTTCCCTCTAGAAGAGTGAGTGGTGCTTCTAATTATATTCCAGGGAGTTTTTGACTTATTCTTCGAATTTCTTCTGCGCCTGATTAGTATATTACCTATTTTGAGTAAAGTTTTTTTAAAAAAAGTGGTGTATCGCCAAATCAATGACCATTTAGACCTTTTTAATTTGTTACCATTTTGTCAAGCTGGTTTCATGCGTAATTATAGTTGTACAATTACACTTCTAGCAATGACTGATGATATAAATACTACGGTGGACAGAAATTAAATAACGCTCTCAGTACTGCTTGATTACAGCCCTGTGTTTGACACTATCATCACAAAAGTTTACTTCCAATTCTGTCACACTTGGGGTTTGGAGGAGGTGCTTTGGCATTACTTCCCTCTTATATTATATTGAGTGATAGGAATGTTTCAGACTTCGAGGTGGGGAAGCGTCTGCTCTTGCGCTGACAAAGGTGTTCCGCGGGGGTTGGTATTGGGCCACTACTTTCCTCGATATACACTGCGTTTTAGTAGCAGGGATTAAGGTTAAGTAAATTTAGGCATTTCGTTATTTTAAGAATCTTGCTGTTTTCAATAAGGGTTTGGCAGAAGAATAAGAGCTGATCTAATATCTTCTTTCTGAACAACCCCTTATGATTTTGATTATTGAATACTTAATTTGTTTGTGATAAGATTCCTTTTTTTTGTTTTCCTACGAGTTGCTTATACTTTTGTTTCTTTATTTTATAAGCTTCTAACAATGCGGGGCGGTCATTCAATCTATAGATTGAGATACAAGCTCTGATAATGCAGTTACAAGTACGTGCTGCCTGCATTGCAAATTACGCGCATCAAAGAATCGCAAAATACCGTTCTCCACTAAAATGTATCTTTTCCGCATGTATAGAAGACGTACTACACTCCTAATCCAATCCCAATAGGGCTGTTTCATTCAATCTCGCCGGATCGTATATTCCGCATTTCCACGCTGCTGAAAGGCTGGCAGTCTTTCGCTATCCGCTTTGACCTCTTACGCGCTGTTCCCTTTGACGAGTACTACTTCAAATTAATTTCATCTTGGTCCCCTCTACAGTACAAAACGGGAATACCAGGGGCTCTCTTTGTCTTCCCCGGGTAATTCCATCACGACACGTAAAAAGGGATGAAAGACACGGCGAGAATAAAGGAGGTTATATCAAACGGGAATTCTTCCACGGCGTTTTAAATGAAAATAAGTTCGCCTGTTTACTTCTCTTTTTTTTTTCTCCTTCGTTCTTCTTTCTGGGCATTTTTCTGACGTTTTCGATGACTCGGCGCACCCCTCGACGCTTCAGGCGAATAATTTAACTTGTAAACGATACGGAATGGGAAACGCCTCCTTTTCTCGTCGAGATATTGTTTCAATTTTTAATATATTGGGAATAAGGAAGCCGCGGGTAAAAGAGACGCCAATTGGAGCAATTTAAAATAATTTAGCTGTTTTAACTGTTTATTTTGCATTTCTTTTTTTTTAAATTGCAAAAGAAGATGTATGGACGGTTGCTTATTAAAAGAAAGTAAATAATCCTTCTTCTCATAGAAAGTGTAATATACAGGGTGTCTCCCCGTTGAGTTGCATAACTTCATAGGGTTATTCCTTGTATCAAAATTAGCAAAACACTTCCAGTCAGCATAGGTCCAATTCTCAACCGTTTTCGAGATATGGGTGGTCAAAAGCGCTGAAAGTCACTGGTTACGGTAACTAATTTAGATGAATCATGGACGCATTTGGGTCGACTGGTAACTTATTTAGATCCAATGCACTTGACGTAGGCTTTTTGACAGTTGTCATGTAAGCAGTTTTGTTGTATTTCTGACAGTTTTGGATTTCGCTCATAGAACCTTTAAAAATGCCTCTTTTTGCGAAAAAAGAGTAAGCCGACATGATATTTTTGTATGGCTATTGTTGAGGAAACGCTTCAGCAGCTGCAAGAGTACGCAGAACACTACCCGAACCGAAGACATCTTTGTCGGACAACCATCATGAACTGTTTCATATCGCTCCGGCAAACAGGATCCTTCCCGAAAAAGACTAATGAGCGTGAACCTGCGCGAAGAAACCACACTGAAGCTGTTCTTCATGAAGTTTCTGAGGATCGGAGAACCAGCATAAGAAGAATGATTGCCACCCCACGACAGAAAAGAGCGTCGATTCACAGGACTTTACAGGAAAATGGGCTACATCCTTACCCACGTACAACAAGTACAAAATCTCTTACCTGCAGATTATGCGAAACGGGAAGAATTTTGCTCGTGGATCCTAGAGAACCAAGATCTCCTCCCAATTGCTTTGTTCGCTGATGAGTCTCGTGATGGGATTAACAACTTGCATAACGAGCACTTCTGGAGCGACGAGAATCCCCATGCTTTGTCAGAAAGTAAATTTCAGCACCGATTTTCGGTTAATGTGTGGGGAGAAATCATCGGAAATGTTATCCTGGGACCGAAAATCTTTGGTGGAACATTGACTAGCCATATCTACAAGAAATTCCTAGAAGAAGGGCTTCCCATTCTTCTTGAAGATATCCCCTTGAACGTCCGTAATAGGATGTGGTTTGTCCATGACGGGCGTCCGGCACACTATGGAATGTACTACCATTCCACCGACTTTTTGAACACTGCGTTTCCAAACCGCTGGATAGGGCGGAATGGAGCTGTGCATGGCCCCGCGCTCGCCAGACCTAAGCCCTCTCGACTTTTTCCTCTGGCACAATGTTAGGAGCATCGTTAATGGACAAGAGAAGCCGGCTACCAAAGAAGGACAGGTAGGTAAAATCCATCGGGCATTTCAGAAAGTTCGTGGAAACATGGAAAATATCAACTGGATAGGAGGATTGAGTCAAAGAGCAGAGTTGTGTTTGGCAGCCCAGGGTCGCCACTTTGGGCAGCTTTAAATGTTTATTTATTAAATGCATTATTTGTTTATTAAAATCATTAAAACTTAACCATTTCTGCTTATTATTGTAGAAGTAAGACTGTAGTTTAAGTTAATCGTTCTTTAGCAGCCATTTCATGCCAAAATTCGAGCCAAATGTGTCCATGATTCATCTAAATTAGTTACCGTAACCAGTAACTTTCAGCGTTTTTGACCACTCATATCTCGAAAACGGTTGAGAATTGGATATATGCTGACTGGAACTGTTTTGCTAATTTAGATACAAGGAATAACACTATGGAGTTATGCAACTCAACGGGGAGACACCCTGTATATATTGCTATGGAAATATGTGAATTTAAACTAATTTCGTCATTTAAAGAGGTTTTAAATGCTAATAAATCGGTCATTTTAAGTTCAAGTGCATACTCGGTTCCATAATCTACAAGTAAATTTTAACTTGTAAAAAAAAATGACATTAAAATAGACCATACTAGATCAAAATCCTAATTTTACGATTGTAAATAATACGAACTGTATTTTAGTTGTTAGTTCAAACTTATCTGGTATTTTTTAATTTGTATATATTTTTTGCTGAGGGAGATTTATCGGGATTTCGGCATATTTATATTCGATAGCAATTGTTGTATTTCTGGGGTACACCATGTCCAATACGCGAGATCCTTTAAGCACCACTCACGCTCTGATACCTAACCTTTACAAAAGTTTCAACAAAATCATGAGACACACAGTCAAAAAAAATCCCGTGACATTACCCACATCAACGTCATCACTAATTTACGTCATCGTTGTAACAAACACCGGTTTTGTTTTAACAACTTTATTTGGTTTACTAAATGAATGCGAGTTATCAATTTTATATACGAACTCCAGTAGAAGAATAAACAAAGGCATTAATACAATAAATATTATTTGTTGATATACTAATCGCAGGTGATTGACGTAATGCATGTTATTCATAATCTAATAAATTTTATTTATTGTTATAGAGTCATCTTCTAATTAAGGATTTAATTTATTGATACAATAATCGCATAATCGCTCAATTGACTGTTGTGTAAGCGTCTGCAGCTTTATTTAGTTGGTTTATAGTAAAAGTATTAAAACTAACAAGATTGATATCAAGCATTGGTGAACAATGTCTAAACAATTAGCCGTAAAAGTGTCCATCACTTTTCGTCAGCATTCCTCCGAGAGCAAATTCACTTTCATCCGTATCGTGTCTTAAGTATTATCCTCCATCTATCACTAGGAGATGACGAGTTTAGATTTACACCCTCTATGGTCCACACGCCAAGCTCTCACTCAATCAGCGACTAAATCGATAATGCAATCAATGACTGCTGTACACCTTACATCAAGGTATGTTATCTGTTTATCCTTGCAATAAATTGCAAACCATTGAACTAACGAAGAAGGTATCATTTAGTACTGTATTGTGTTCGTATCGTAAGTAATTTTTATGAAAATTGTACGTAGAAATAACAATCTATATTTATTTATAACGTATTACTGTGGACCGGCGCCCCGGTTTTCGCAAGTTCAGTTTTAGTCGTGTTTAATCCGATCAGCGTTTATCAATGTTTTGTAGGAGTTTCCACAAATTCAATTGTTTATTTTTAAATGAGAGTTAGTTTATGAGTTAACTGTTTAATTTATTTATTTAAATGTTCAGTTGTTTTAAATTAATTTCACTCTGTAAAATGAATAGCGTTCGCTAGTGTAGTTCTTGTCCTTTCTAGTAGTTTTCTTCGATGATTTGTGCGTTGCGTTGCACGCAGCTGTTGATATATGTATACGACTGTTTAACCTTGAGAGGGCTAGTTCCTAGATAGATGCAAGCGTGAGTAGTTGTACTTTTATATCCATTGCTGCCATTTTGTTCATACTTTTGATTTAAAGATTTGTTTCGTTTAATTTGAATTTATTTCGTCCATCAAGGAACTCGCTATATAATAATTGTTATTATATTGTTGTGTACACAATTTAGATGTAAGATCATTTATTATTTTTGTTCGGGAAGGTATTTTAGTTTAATGAGTTAATTTTTTCGTTTTTTAATTTTGCTGATTTTATTAATCACCTCGGGTTGGGTGAATAGAAGCTTTGTGCTTGTATGTAAGTTTTTCTTTTGTTAATTTACTTGATTTGCTCACGTTTAATTTAGTTTGTTTTAATTTTGAAACCACGTGGATTGATTGATATAAAAACGACTATCTTCCTGAACTAAGTTGTTTTTTTTGCTTTGATAGAGGATTTAGCATTGCCCTTTTGTAATTTAGAATCGAGCAGTTTTGATTTAGACCAGGACCCTTTGTCCACAGTTTTTTTTCTGCATAATTGTAATCAACAATTTCTTTTTCTTTTTTTTTTAAAAAATTCTTGATTGTTATTTAACGTCATTCCAAATTATGTTCCTTTATTTTTGATTAAACCTTTTCAATTTTTGAGGGAATTAAAGGAAGTTAGATTTCTTTCACCCACTTTTTACTTTTCATGATAAATTCAAGTTTTAATTTGCGAGGGTAACTCTGAGTTTAATTGTTCTTTTGCGCCCTTTTAAATTTATCCGTTGAGCTAGCTAACTTAATTTTCATTTTGCATTTTTTTAAATTCTTTTGTTACCTTCAGTACACTGCAGTATATTATTCATGGACTAATGTAAAATTATTTGTTATAATAATGAAAACGAATTTATTTCACTAATGAATTTTGTTATTACTTAATCAAAAGTGGTTACTAATATTTTATCGTAAAAATGATATATTTCGTTCTGTTGATGAAACATACGTCCAGTATTTTCTCAGTGTAATCCAATAATATAAAATATATGATAATATTTTATTTTGAATCTTACACACAAACCATTAATGCTTTTAAGGCACAGCTCACTTTGCAATGCATTTTGTAAACCCACATCGCCGACGCATGCGCCCACGACCAGCTCACAAATGAGTATTTGTCTGCCCTGCAGAAAACAGTAATCTACCCTTCCATTTTACCTAAATTTGCCGATATTAGAATACAAATCGATTTAGCCACATAGATTTTTACTGCTTTACGTGACCAGAGCGCTTCGTACGTACACACCACTAACTTTTCCGGTTGCGCACGTTCCTTATTTTGCATCGATAAAATACTTGCCGTACGTGACCAATGCTAAACCGCTTCTCTCAAACCAATGTTTATTTATTCGCAAATAGAGCGGTAGAGACCATTGTGGCACTACTATAGGTAATCCTGACCTAACTTGAAAGTACAGAACCTATGGGAGGTAGTTATACAGGGTGATTCTCAATATATGCGACAAACTTTAAGAGCTAATTCCTGAGGTTATTTTGATCATAAAAGTTCATATGAGTGTATGTCCAAAACGGTTTGGTTTTAAAGTTATTGAATGTTTAATAACAAATTATGAACAATGACTAACACGATATAATATGAGAATGGGTTCTTCAAAAACTGTTGCGTTGGGAGGAAATTGTTTATTTGTCATTTCAATATTTGACAATAGTTGTCAGAGTATTCATTCAGTTTATTGCCAGTTTCTGTTTTCTAAAATGAATTACACGAATGCTGAGATGTGTGATATGCATTTCGTTTACGGTCTTGCCAATGGAAATTCGCGTGCTGCTAGACGTCTTTATGAAGAACGATACCCGAACTGTATCATCCCGCATCATTCAATATTTGCCCGTCTTCACCAACGTCTTAGTGAAACGGGAAATTTTAAAAAACGGATAACTGATAACGGGCACGCATCTACAATGAGAACTCCACAAGTTGAAGAAATGGTACTAAATGAAATTGAGGAACATCCTACTACAAGCACCAGAAAAATTGCGTTTGCTTTAAACATTAGTCAGGCCACAGTTTGGAGAATATTGAAAGATCAACTGTTGTATCCATATCACATTCAACGGGTGCAGGCACTTCTGTCGGCAGATTTTCCGCAAAGAGTGGCTTTTTGTCAATGGACGCAACACAAAATCGCACAAAATCCTGACTGTTTGGCTCAAATATTCTTCACCGACGAGGCTACTTTCTCTAGAAACGCGATTATTAATTTTCATAGTAATCACATATAGGCCGAAGAAAATCCGCACGAACTAGTGAATGCCCGCCATCAACATCAATTATCTGTCAATGTGTGGGCCAGAATTGTTGGAGAGCACTTGATAGGTACACATTTTTTTACCGATGCGGTTAAATGGCGAGGTATACCGCAATTTTCTTGAAGAGGAGCTACCACTACTGCTGGAAGAAGTTCCGTTGCAATTAAGATTACAAATGTATTTTATGCATGACGGTGCTCCAGCGCATTTTAGTTTAGTTGCTCGCGAGTTTTTGAACAATACGTATCCAAGTCGGTGGATAGTCCACAACCGTGGCCTCCTCAATTCTTTGGACTTTTTTCTCTGAGGTCACCTTAAATCATTAGTTTATACGACTCCCATTGAAAATGTCGATGAACTGAGAAATCGTATTATCGCAGCTTTTCAAACAATTCGAAATACCCCTGGTATTTTAGAACGGACTCGCCAGTCAATACGACGGAGGATAGAAGCTTGTATTGCAGTTGGGGGCGGTCATTTTCAACAGTTAATATAAGTTAATTTTGTTTTACTAACTATTTTGTTAATTTATAATAAAAATATTAATTATGTTAACTTACTATTAAACATTGTACAACTTTAGAACTAAGCGATTTTGGACATAGGTTCTTATGAACTTTTATGATCAAAATAACCCCAGGAATCAGCGCTTAAAGTTTGGAGCATATATTGAGAATCATCCTGTATAGTATACAGGTGGTACAAGTTATGTGGTCAGTATTGCTATCTCCGTTAATATTGATGCTACGATGTTGATTAACTGGTAATTTGGTAATATTTTTCATGTTGATTAACGTACTGCTGTGTACTGATGGTACAAGCATAAGTGCAAAATGAAAATTAAAAAAAATGATTTAAATTTACTAGCGCAGCAGATAAAAATAAAAGGGCGCAAAAGAACTCTAATAACCTCAAGGTTATTTTCAGAATTGAACTATTCATGAAAAATAAAATGTGGGCGTTTGAAAAATTGACTTTCTTTAAAACTGCAAAGATTGAAAAGGTTTGATCTAAAATAAACGAACAGAAATTTTGAATGACGTTAACAATCATTAAATTTTATTTCTATAAAAAAAAAGAAAAAAAACATTTAGTTACAATTTGCAGAAAATTTAACCTTGGACTGAAAGTCCTGGACGAAAACAAAAACTGCATGAATCTACAATTACGAGAGGACAATTCAAAATCCTCTAAACAAACAAAAGACAGATTTGTTCTAGAAGAAAATTTAAATCGCACAAAAAATCCAAGTGGTCTCAAAATTACACGAACTAAATTAATTTAAACGTGGACAAAACAAATATATTTATAAAATTGAAATTTAAATATAAGCACAAGGCTTCTTTTCACCTTACACGAAGTGATTAAATATTAAAAATCAAATCAGTGAACTAGAAACGAAAAAATTTAAACTCTTTAAACAAAAAACAAAATTTTCTAGAACAAATTAAAATAGCGGATCTTATATCTGATATGTGCACAAAAATATAATATCAATTATTATTTGCAGAGATCCCTGATTGACGAAATAATTTCAAATTAAACGAAACAAAATTTTTAAATTAAATGAAATAACCAAAAATGGCAGCAACGAAAACAATATAACATGTACTTACGGTAGCTTTCAAGGAACTGCCCTTGAGAGGCCCAAACCTCGCATATATATAAATTTACTATTGCGTGCGCTCGCAACGCAGAAATCGCCTAAGAAGATTCTAGCATATAAACTACAAAATTACAATACTGGCGAAGGCAATATGTACAAATAAATGAAATTAATTTTAAACAACTGAACAATTAAAAACTTAAATTCATCAAACAAATCTATTAACAAAATCTTGTCAAAATAAAATATTAGAACTGTGGAAACTCATGCGTAGCATTGATAAAGATAACTTGGGATAAAAATTAACATCAGTGCCGCTTAAAAAAGAAACTCTCGCGAACTCAAGGTGTTCGTCCACAGCAGTACATTCAATAGAAAAACAATTGATTTGCACGTTTACTGGATGACTGTCAAAGTAATGTTTTTTTCTTATGGATCGCTCTGTATATTTTTCAAAAATTTGAAAGATAATATCATTTTCAATATAAAAGCTTAAGTTGAATCAGCCTGTATATAACCTGAATCTCACCTACAGAGCAAGATATATATAAAGTGGAGTGTTTATTATTCAAGGAGTCCCGTTCAATCAATCGTGGCGAACGCTAACTTTTTTTTTTTAATCAAATAGCCAGCAACCGTTCGAGGCGAAAATGAACGAGCAACAAATCTAAATCCAACCAGGCGGTGGGAGGTAAAGAAAACACCGCGCCAGCGAAAGGATTTCGGATTCGGTCGGGGGACAGGGACCGAAAGGGAGAACACAATTGTGTAAACAGTTGCACAGTCGCGCATTGATAATGAATTAAAAAAACATCCAAAGTCGAACAACGGGGCGGAAGTGGGAAATGGGAAAACGAAAAATAACCGGAGTATAAAAGGAAAACGGTAACAATGCACGGTAACGAGCTGTTTATGTACTTTTCCGGCTGTTCGATTGGAATAACGAGATTAAAAATTTTGCTTTTACAATTGCGTTAGCCGTGGTTGATTTTTCTGCGAAGCACAATGGTGAGGGGAAAAAAAACTGCCGATAAAGTGTTTAATTAAGGTTTATGTAAAATCCGTCGCAATGGAAACATTAAAATGCTAATCTCCTGAAATGGGAAATGAAGGTAATGACGCTTTACGATCGTAGTTCGATCTAGAGCTGCGAAATACTGGTATATGTGCACCGTAATAAAAAATTCGAGTATATAATGTACTCACGAATACAACTGTCTCCGTGTACTCGAATACCTGTACTCGACAGGATTTTGAATGTATTTGAAATATACTCGACAATACTGCTTTTCATTTTAAAACAAGCTACTGCTCAACCATGCTAAGATGAACTGGTGTCTTCATTACACTTATTATTGATAAATAGATATTAAACTAGAAACAAAATTACAAAAAAAAAAACAGATTTATTCTCGCAAACGTCAAAATACTAAGGTGTGTGACACGTGTACCAACTTGTACTGTCAAATCCCTAATGTCAAAATTTCTTTTCTATTTTCAAATCAAAATTAAGATTTGTCGGCCCAAAAAAACATTGTGTATCACACGGCCAGAAACTCTTTTGCGAGTATTCGTACTATGTAACCGTACCCATACTGGCAAAACTGTAGTTTCCGGCGTAGTAATACAAATAACTATTAAATCATTCTGCCCCGCCAACGGAGCACTTGGATACATCACTTAGGGCACTTTAATACAAAGTAGGAATTGGTTTAAATTGTAACATTTTCATGAAAATTGTGAAGAGAATGTAATTAGTATTTTTTTCAAATTTGATAAGAAGGAAGTAACAAATATTTATATTTTATATGTGAAATTCTTTTCCATCTTTTTAGATTCTTCATCATTGTTGCTCTCAGTTAATTTCTTATCCACACTTATCTTCTTGTCTTACTTCCTCTTCAAGGTTAGCGTGCCTGTGCGCCACGGGGGCGTTGAGATCGACCCCTACCGCCGCGATAGAAGTAATTCTGAACCTGCCACCAATACATATTTTTGTACAAGGAGCCGCAAGGTCCACAGTACATAGACTCTTACATAGTCAAGTACCGATAAGTAAATCGCACGGGGCTGACTATAAAAAACTGCTAGACGAACTCAAGGAGGCACCTCTTTTAGGAATGCCATGTGATGCCATGGTTCGAACCCCTAACCTAGATAAGAAATGTCAGGTTATAATACCAGATAAGAAGGACTGGGAGGCAGGTGCCCCGGTAAGAGCGGACTCAAAGTGGTTTACTGACGGCTCTAAAACGGATTACGGCGTTGGAGCGGGAATATACACTAAGAAACCTAAAAAGGCTCTTTCGGTAAGCTTCAGCAAAGACACGACTGTGTTCCAAGCTGAGGTTGCTGCAATTCACCACTGTGTCAGAGAGATAGAAAGATGTACCGCACCGGGTAAAAGCGTCGCTATCTTCTCCGACAGCCAGTCCACACTTAAAGCGATTAGCTCCTCAAGCGTGGACTCTAAGCTGATTTGGGATTGTGTAAGCGCCCTAAATGAGGTGGGCACCCAAAGGAAAGTAATCCTAGCCTGGGTCCCTAGCCACTCGGGCGTGAGAGGAAATGAGGCGGCGGACGAGCTGGCCAGGCGAGGTTCGTCAAGGCCATTCGTTGGAGCCGACCCTTCTTTCAGCACTACCAAATCGCAAATCAAAAAATCCATCAATGGATGGATATACAATCTGTCCAGAGAGTGGTGGCAAAAATCACCGGGACAATGGCAGGCAAAAGAGTTCCTAAAGGAGCAGAGGCCTGAACTCACGAGAGATCTACTGAATAAAGACAGGAAGACTGTCAAAATGATTGTAGGTCTGCTGACTGGTCACTGTAGACTGAATAGGCATATGTATAACATAGGCCTGGCAGATGATGCAACCTGCAGATACTGCCAAGAGGAGGAAGAAACACCAGTTCATGTGCTGTGCCAATGTGAAGGCCTGGCGAGGACAAGGTTTCTAATAATGGGGAGGAGAACCCCACAGCTAGTAGCTACATAAAGAAGCCGCTCTCAAGATGATAGGCCTAATCAAGAGGGCAAAATTAGAGAGCGTCCTCTAGGAAAAAGGGGATCACAATAGATCTGAAAAGGTCGCGGTGAAACAGGTCGATAGGCCACCCCAATCCTAATCTAATCTAATCTACTTCCTCTTCAACTTCTGCGATAATCCATCTTTGCTTGTACATCTCATGAACCCAAAGAGTGCTTTTAGAAATTCTGGTCAGTTTGGCAGAGAACTTACCAACTTACTTGCAAAAAACAAAAGTATTGGTACTGATATAATAAGTAAACTAATATTGGTTTCGGTTTTGGGTGAATTCGCTCAATAGATCTGTGGAAACTTTGTACTTCACATGGACGCTATTGAAATTCAGAAATTTGGCAGAGAACTTACCAACTTACTTGCAAAGAACAGAAGTATTAAGGTTGGTACTAAACACTGGTTTTGTTTTCGGGTGAATTTACTCAATAAATCTTTGGAAACTAACAGGAAATACCAATAAACTTCAGTCACACAAATTCTTTAATCTTCAAAACACAATGTACATTTCGTTAGCTAAGCTAACATCTTCAGGTGTACATACAAGTGTATTGTCAAAAAACTAAATGCGTAATTCCATTTTTCCATAAGAAACACAAAAGAACTTATAGATAAACTCTACAATTTTCAAATTTCCTCTGGAGATAAATTAATATCTTTTAATGTAACGTCTCTGTTTCCAAATGTTCCTGTTGACATAACTTTGCAAAATCTTGAATCTTTCTTAATTTTTAACAACGTTGCTTTTGATAAAATTCTTGAATACGTTAAATTAACGAAACTATGTATGGAGCAAAATATCTTTAGCTTTAATAATAAGTTTTATAAACAAACATTTGGCACTGCAATGGGTAACCCACTCTCTTCTTTTTTAGCAAACCTCTTCCTAAATTATTTTGAAAAAGATATTATAAGTAAATTTCCTTCTTCCCCTAAATTATGGATTAGATATGTAGATGATATTCTTGCTATAATACCACTTGATTTTGATATAGATATTTTCCTTAATTTCATTAACAATCAGTATCCGTCAATAAAATTTAAAATTTTGAAATTGAAGATCAACACAGTTTACCATTTCTTGATTTATTACTTATGATTAAAGATAATACATTCCACTTTGATATACATATAAAAGCCACACACACAAACAATTATATACACAACTTATCTTATACAAGCTATAAACAAAAATATACAACATTCTTTATCTTAATAACTAGATTATTGAACATACCGCTCTCGCAAGATATTTTAAAAAAGAATTAGATTATATATATCACATAGCAAGAATTAATGGTTACAAAAAAGTGTGATAGATAAAATTAAAAATAAGTTAGAAAATAAGAGGGTATTAAGAAATATACGAGGGGAGGTCCAAAAGTTCGTGGAATGAAAGGGTTTTAAATAAAATAAAACAATAAATCTATTTTTCCTTTTCAATATAATCACCCTTAAGCACAATACATTTATTAGATCTATGAATTAATTTTTCTAAACCATCATAAAAATATTTTTTATCTTTCGCCTCAAAATGGGCTAAAATTGTATCCTTTACCTCATTGTCGTCGGAAAATTTTCTTCCCCGTAAGTGTTTTTTTTAAATTGGGGAACAATTAAAAATCACTAGGGGCCAGGTCTGGACTATAGGGTGGATGGACTATTGATTGAAAGCCATGCTTGTGCAGAGCAGCCATTGCAACTCTGCTCTTGTGAACCGGCGCATTGTCTTGCAAGAGGAGCACACCCTTGGTCAATTTTCCTCGACGATTTTCCTTGATGGCCTCCTTTAATTTTCCTAATATCGCTGCGTAATATTCTCCGGTTATGCTCCTTCCTTTTTCTTTGTAATCAATCAATAACATCCCTTCACAATCCCAAAAAAGAGTAGCCATCAACTTTCCAGCCGATTCTGACACTTTGAATTTCTTTGGCGGTGGTGTCCCCTTTTTATGCCATTGCATGGACTCCTGTTTGGACTCAGGCTCAAAGTGATGAACCCATGTTTCATCTCCGGTAACAATCCGCTCCAAAATGTGTGCAGGTTCGTCTCCACACAGTTCCAAAAATTGTTCGGACGCATCGGCGCGCTTGTTGTTTCTGAAGTGGCGTGAGCATTCTCGGTACACATCTTGCACTGACTTTTGTCATACCCAGGTGGTCATGTAGGATACGCAAAATGATGGTATCTGATACTCCAACTAATGCAGATAATTATTTTTCTTCAAAACGGGTATCTTCCAGTACAAGTTCTTTCACTTTTCGACGATGTTTGATGTGGTGGCCTCAACTGGCCGTCCTGAGCGGGGGTCGTCTTCAATCGACTCCCGGCCCTGTTTAAAAAGACCATGCCACTTATAAATCATTGATTTACTAGGGCACTGTTCCCCATAATCGGTTTCCATTTCATTCAATACGGTTTGAGCGCTCTTTCCTCGCTTGGTAAGGAATTTTATTACAGCACGGTGTTCAATTTTCTCCATAGTTTCAGTTTTCTTCCGGATTGACTTGCTTAGCAGGCAACTATTCGTAAACGACTGACGCAATAGGGCTGCAGCTTAACCTATATACTAATGATGAGTCCCCAAATCAGATGACACATAGTGGGGCGCACCTATCCGCATTCCATCCCCTCGCCTTCCACGAACTTTTGGACCTCCCCTCGTAACTAGCAGCTTATTCCTCAGATAAATAGTGGAGAAAAGGTTTTTGCAGATTTAACTTTAATAAATTATGGGTTAACCAGATATTAAACTTGTGTAAAAAATACAATCTTAGTCCGGTTTTTCAAAATTCTAATACTTTAAAAAATAAATTAAAATTTAATATTGAAATTATTGATTTTAAAAAATGTTCTGGGATTTATAAGATCAAATGCGGTGTTTGTAATAAAGTATATATAGGTCAAACAAAGAGGAATGCGGAGATTAGATTTAAAGAGCATTTATATCATATTAAGAATCACAATGGCGATAAATCCGCTTTGGCGTATCATTTGTTAATACAGGACATACTTTTTCAATTGATGATTTAGAGTTAATTAAGTCTTCAAATTGTAAGAATCTTAATATGTGGGAAGCTATTTATATGAAAAAAACATATTAATAGCTTGCTCAATACTGATTTAACACCCCTTAATTACAAATGTTTAGAATTTATTGAATATAGTAGTCCTGATGATTAATTTTTGTAACCTAGGATATACTTACTATATTTACGCGTTTAGTTTTTGACAATACACTTGTATGTACACCTGAAGATGTTAGCTTAGCTAACGAAATGTACATTGTGTTTTGAAGATTAAAGAATTTGTGAGACTGAAGTTTATTGGTATTTCCTGTTAGTTATCAGTATATCTCACAGTGCTCGATTTACCTTCTATTTAGTTAGATCTTTGGAAACTTTGTACCTCCATTCACATGGACACTATTGAAATCCAAAAGTCTGGCAAAAAACTTACCAAGCTTACTTGCAAAGAACAAAAGTATTAGGGCTAGTACGAAATGCTGGTTTTGTTTTTGGATGAATTTGTTCAGCAGATCTTTAGAAACATTGTAGGTACTTTCATTCAAATGGACGCTATTGAAGTTCAGAATTTTGGCAGAAAACTTACCAACTTACTTGCATAGATTAAAAGTGTTAATACTAGTACGGAATACTGGTTTGTTTTTGGTTAAGTTACTCAACAGATCTTTAGGAACTTTGTAAGTACTTCCATTCAAGTGGATGCTATTGAAATTCAAAACTTTGACGAAGGATTTACCAACTTATTTGCTGAGTGTCGTACTACTTTCCACATATTTTTGTAAAAATCAACCCATAAAATTTCTCGAATAATTGGATCAAATCAAATTTGATTCGTTTTCGTAGTTGATTATAAAAGAACACAAGATAATTTATTATACATTCAGGGTTAAATAAATTAAGAATTTTACTCCAATTCCAAATATGTCATAAAAGCAATTATAGTACACTTATATGTATTGCCAGCAATTGTGTTTCCCGAAACAATTTCCCTCCATCGACATTTTTACTGTCGGTAATTACGAACGAACGGCGCGGTTCCAGATAGCTTATCGATTTCAATTTCAAAAAGCGTTATTTTTTCCTCATTGACGTATGGATTACGTAACAGATATAACGATAATCCCATACATTCCCATATACACGCATCCACATACGTACAACAATCGTAAAAATAGACATTAATTCCCACTCTTTTCGTATACCCGTCCAAGTTTGAAGCGGCCCTTATACCGTTAATGGCAAGCTAATAAACGTTCTTCGTTTCGATATTCCGAATGTTTACCTATAATGGACTAATAAAATTCGAGTTCTATCCGGCAGCAAAAAAAATATCCTCCAACTCCGACGCTCTACTTTAGGATACAGTAAATTTTTATGTGGCGAGGACACGAGAGGGAGCACTATCAAAACCGGCTCTTCTCTTTACACGGTCTGTACGATGTTAGGACTAAATGGTATACACGGAAACCGCGCCCGCATTGAGTGGAGTGGTTCCTGCGTCTGTTTAAATATTGAAATATATCGTGCTGGTACATAACCTCTCTTTATTTTGCTATGTATAGGTACTTGAAAAAGTGGTATTTGCTTTTACGTAAAGCGGCAGAAATGTACTTTTTCGCTAATGGGTCAATGAAATCTCATTTAGATAAATATTTTAGTGACTTGCTGTAAAACTTTATTATCGTTTGTGTTTTGATAGAAATGATAGAATCATTACAAAGACTATAGCCGCAAAAACTAATGGAATCGGCCCTTGTGTACATTTGGCTAATATTATTTTCTAAAGTAGTTTTAAACAGTACGTTTGATGCAAATAACAACCTAATTAATGCTTTTGAAAAAAGATATAAATCATGACAATTTATGTTTTTAAAAAAAAAAACTATCTTTTAATAACAGTAGTGTCATTTTTGCAATAACCTTAAAAAAATTGTGACGACTTGATTTTTTTTTTTTCAAATACCAATTTCTATTCTATCCATCCATTCTCTAAATGACAGTTAAAGATATTTATACCTTACTAATATTTTTTTTTGGAAAAACTGTAGAAAAAAAATAGACATTCTCCAAGTAAGCCAAAAATACCCCTCGCCCTAGCTGTCGCGTCGTGGCTAAGGGCTTGCACAGGGTTCTACAACGATGCTAGTTGTTGCTTTCGGCTACCGAAAGCCCAACTGTTAAACCAGGTCCGGAAAGGGATGGGGGGTCTTCGTTTAACTGCACGGACCGAGAGGAGACAACCTCAACAAAAACCTAAATCCTAAGGTGGCGGACTAGGCTCATAAGATGCGTGGATGGATAGAAGACCAGTCTACTAGTCCAACCTTGGGGTACCTGGCGCAACCCATTGTATTTAGCCTTACCTCTGCATGCGGGGCTCTGTGGAGGTGGACCTTTTCTTCCCTAACTACTCGTGGGATCAACCATGGGGAAGGACGTTTATTAGCGGGACGACACCGCGAATAAACAGGAATTGGAGCAGGATCTCCATAAGAAGCCTTCCACTTCCAAAGTGAGAGTATCTCACAAGGAAGGAACAAAGGGAGGAGCAAAACGACTGGAGCAGATTGGGGAACAGGATGGCATCCATCTCCTCTCAAATTGCGTAGCACTGTGCAACTCAAGGGCGTTGCACCTGGGAGCACGTGAAATCGAAGAGGAAGACTTACCTAACCTGGGGCCCTTCTGATATTTTACACTTTCTGAAAGGAATAGGATTGGAAGGTCAGCTATAAAACAGCAAGAACAGGACACACAATAGATCTTTTAGGTAGCAGTGTAATATCACCCTTGCAATATATACATACATATACATACATACAAGCCAAAAATATAAGTAAATATTTAATCATGTTTTTTTTACATGTTGGCACCTTTAATTTTTTCCACCAAATGTACCATAGTTTTTTTTGTTGTTGTGGGAGCCCTCTGACCTAAAGTTTTCTGCAACACTGCAGTCTCTTGGCTTTTTGTATGGCTGATCGATCGAAATAATCTTCTGAGTTCATTCTTGACATGCCAAAAATTGCCTGTCCTTTTTGCGTCCAAAGCCTCACATTCAAACAGAATCTGGTAAGCGTTCTCTGTCACCCCTTACAGAATCTGCAGTTGGTATCTCCAGTGTTGATCCCAATTTTCTGTAAGTATCTTTCAGTGCGTAATGCTCTGGAAGGAGACCTGTTACGATGCGAAGATGATTCCTAGGTGGCTGCAATAGTTCTTCAGTCTTCTTCCTTTCAAGGTGTTTCCCTGAATTTGTCTGATTATTTTATCCCAGCGTTCTTTGTGTTTTTCTTCCAGCCAACTTCGTACCTGCTGTCTTGCTGTATTTTTGGACAGTCCTTGAACAGGCGTTCTATTGGTGCTGTAGGAGTAGTCCTCATTGCGCTTGTTACCCTTCAACAGGCAAGTTTGTTACATCGTTGACCACTATACCAGAGTTGCATAGTGATCATAGGTCTGAAAACCGTGATGTACGTCTAATACATTATCTTTCGACTTAATCCCCATGTTTTTCCAAAAGCTCTTCTATCCAACATAAGTGTTGTCTTTGCATCATTAACATTTTATATAATATTAAGCTTCATTCATTAGCAAGATAACATATTGTGGTTTGCTATAGAAATGTGCTCTTAGCTGAGGAAGCAAGAAGGTTCATAACTACCGTATGAGCTTCTTGTTGATTGCTTGGTGACGGTTTTAATAGGAACAACATTTAAACCCAGCCACTATACAAAAACTTAAAACGTGACAGTGTTAACACTAATTGTTCACTACAATTAAATTTTACATTGAAAACTGATATGATTTTGTTTGATTAAAAAATGATTGAGCAATAGAAGTATTGCAAAGTATCTGAAGAGTTGTGTGTAAGGAACTAAGTGAACTGATTGAACTGCAGGCGTTAAAATGCCTCTTCCCCCTTTTGGAAATTTAAAATTAGGGTATTTGAAATTTCCAGAAAATAATGATAAAATAATCGAATGCTTAGAAGCTTACAGCAAATAAAGCTTAAGTAAATACCCAAAACTTTGAGGAAACTTTTGAAGATTGTTGACAGTGAAATCGATTGGAATTAAATTGATTGTATATTCTAAATAATAGATTATCCGAGCTTCTTAAATTTATAAACGTCTAACTAAATAATAAAACAAGCTGAACTGTCTAAACTTAACTAGACAAGAAGGGCTGAATAAAGTTTAAGATTTAATGCCGAAATGTAATTTAACTTAATAAAGCAAATAACTATTAATAAATAATATGCAACAATGTATGACGATAAATAACAGTAAACATTAATAATAATGACAATCATTGACATTGCCTTCGATTAAACATGAAACAGCTATTTAATAATTAGTTAATTTAGCTACACCCTGTTACATAATTTACTAGTAATGACTTTAAGCTACATGAACATATAATAACAAACAACTTAATATAATTACACAGAATTTATTGAAGTAGATTCATGCGCAATCTTGTAAAAACAGCCATAGTGAAGATACAATTAGTCATTGCTTTTGAGTATTCGCATTCTTTTTTTTTTCACGATTTTTACAAGAAATCAGAACGTTTATATCACTTTCTTAACGAAACGGTAGAAAAGATATAAAGTAAAAGATAGATGGCTAACCACACCCAAGCTTCGACGACGGCAAACATCTCTGTTCCTGATTCGTCTTCACAGCAGTGTAAACCAAGATAACGCTTTGGAAGGCAGATTTTAAAACCTATTTAAATATTTTTAACGGGGCAACTAATCTTATGAGGTATAAAGTACGCAAAATTAACATTTAGTCTAACGGTTTCCACTTCATTGTGTAAAACGAAAAAGAAATATTTCAGTAAAAATAACGGTCATCGTCTGGGATGTAATTCCATATTCTTTGCAACCGCAGATGTCATATTGAGAACTGCTCTTTAGTTTAACCAAAACTCACAAACAAACTAGATGCACTAGTATCTAGGATATCATTACCCCGTTTTTGAGAAGGTTGTCCTCTAGCTGCAGTAAAACAAAAGGCGATGAGTAGCAACTAAATATGTAGTTCACGAATTTAATAAATGTACACCTAAAGCCGAAGTTTTAAAGTTTGTAGTTTTGTTTTCATGCCATACTATTAGATAGAAACAGCTTGTCATATTTGTCAACAAATTGTCTCTTGCTGGTTCCATTACATTTTACATTCAGAACAACCCAAAATTCTACTAAGAATAAGAGAGAGAAAATTTTGGGCTAGCTGCATATTTTTCGTGCATATTTTCTTTCAATTCATCAGATGTTCACTTCTTACAGGTTAAATTTTCGTGGTATTGATACATGATATTGTAAATACTTTCCTGTAAACATTATCTGTAATTGTTTATATAACTTCTGATATATCTTTTTTCCATAATATCTCTGAAATTAAAGGTTTGTCCAAAAAATTGTGATTTGCGACGTTTTGTTTACAAAAATTTCCGTATGGCTTCAAAATTAATTGCTCTGACCAACTTTTTCAAATAACAGTTTTGGATATCATGTAATCTAACCTTACTTTTTTCCGATTCATGACATAGTTTTTAAATTTGCCGCCATCTAGTAATCTCCCGGCCTATATCAAACTTAATTCATTCATTTACTCATTCATTAAGTTAGAGTGTGCACCCATAGTCCAGGCACTTGAGCTAGGTGCTCATTGTACCGTCCCTATTAAATCTCTTACTTTCACTCGAGCAGCTTGGTGTTCTCTATAAAGCCCAGTATCTTGCCCAGTGGAAACTTAAGGCCCTTCGAGGCCTCCAATAGATCCTTTCCGAAATATTTCTGCCTGAGTACTTTCAATTCCTCATATGTGCAGATCACATGTAAACTCGTTTCCTCCTGTAGTTCGTATCTTCTACACCACGGTTCGCTTACTCGACCTGTGTTGAATAGATACTTTTCCTGGGGATAGTGTCCAAGTACCAGCGTAGTAATGGTTTTAACTTCTTTCTTGCTGCGTCTGAGTAGGTTATCAGAGAATCTAGCATCCCCATTCCCTGTTAGCGCTTTAGTATGGAGTTGACCTTCATTCGACCTCCATTTCTTTGCACTTTCTTTATCTTACCAGATTCAGATCTCCCTTCTTGCTGAGTTCTTAGTAATCCCACATACGGGCTTTGGACCTATGGAGTGTCTTTTAGAGCCCTCCCTGCTAGTTCGCCGGCTATTACATTGCCCTTTATATCCTGATGTCCCGGCATCCAATTCAGAGATACCGTGTAGTCTTGTGCCAGTGTATTGAGGAATTGTTTGCAGTCTCTAACTAGTTTTGACCTAGTTACAGGATTCGAGACTGCCTTGATAACAGACTAGCTGTCAGTCATTATATTTATTTCCCTCCTCATGTAGTCCCCATTTGCAATGATTTCTGCACAGGCGCAAAGGCGAATACCTCTGCCTAGAAGACCGTTGTATGCTCCTCCAGGCTTATGGATATCCTTTGATTAGGGCTGGGCCCACAAATACCGGCTCCTGTGCCCTGGCTGGATTTGAATCCGTCCGTGAACCAGTTATCAAGAGCAATGATTTCACTACGTGGCTGGTCTCTGTTCCGTATGGAGATTTTCATCTTTTCAGTGAAAATAATTTCAGGTGGGCATTATAATAATAATTCCCCGTAGGCTTTTGCAGCAATGGCTCGTCCAATATCGTACCTATAGTATCAGTGTGTCCTCCGACCATAAAGTTGGGGTGCCACAAGTTGATGGCTTTCAGTCTAAGGATCGCATTCGGCAGGGGAGGCCCACAAAGGTCTCCAAAGAAGTGGTCCCTTTGCTGTTGATTGCACCAGCGATTCCCAGCAATGCTTGCTTTTGGACAGAGATTAGCAGCTTCACTGCGGAAGGCATTTTCCTTCTCCACCAGACTACTGTCCCGTCTGTTATCGCTGGTCTTATCACGGCAGTATATAGCGCCAATGGATCAGCCTCGGCTTTAGTCTCCAGGTTTTACCAGCAACTCTCCTGCAGCGCCGCGTAGGCGTTTGCGTAGCAAACTTAATTTTTGGATTGTTAGATATGCAGAATCTATCGTCACAATAGAAGTTACCATATTTTAATAATAAAAAAAAATATCTATTCATTTTCGACCTTTTAATGGCATCATCTGCATATTTTTAGGTATTGATGATTCATAATAGCATTCTAACTACCTTACAACTTTATCAAATTTGGTATTATTTGATATAAAAAATGTTTCTTTTTTCATTTAGAGCGTTTTGAAATGCTTAAAAGCAGGGATTTAAACCGAAAACAATCTATGCTCCAACAAACTTCCGTTAATAAAAATTTCCCTTGAAGTACCTGAAAAACCATCCGTTTTCCTCATAAAATATCAAAACAGTCAAACACTGAAATAATAAAAGATGTTTTAATTACATTTTCTGGTTCACAAAAAAAAAATGCTTCAGCATCGTTTATGTTGTTAGTTCAATATTTCATTTTAATTTACTTAGAAACAACCATTTTGGAAGACGGATATCTAACCACATTCATTTTTGCTTTTCTTAGGTAAAGATAATTAAACTTAATTCAGCTTGGGGGTATATCCGAGTAACATAAAGTAAACAGAAGGAAAAAAACGCAAGAGGAAGACGATATAATCACAACGATAGGAGACCAGTGGGTACTTTGCTATTATACACCTGAAGATTAATCACCTTTTTATTTACCAAACAATTTATCATAATCCACCCTGACGCTGGATAAACATCCTGCCCTTTTCCACCGCCCCTCCACACCTGGTCAATAGAAAAACATCGGGGAAAAAATACTAACTTGGTAAACAAGAACATCACGAAGAGTTTTTCAGGAAGTACGTTTCGTGAGCAACACTGAGCCCACGCGTGACCGAATCTGTGTATACAGAGTTCTTCAAAATATTTGTTACTACAAACTCTTTGAAATTATTTTTCTTTTCTTTTTGTAATAAGAGTGAATAGGGCTAAATTGGCAAAAGAAAATGTTTGAGATATCTTCAATAATAAAGTGCTTTGTTAGTATTTGAAAATAAAAATTGAGAATAGTGACGCACGCTCTAGTGAGTAGTTAGGAATTGTAAAATCAAAAAAAAAATAATATGATGTATAATTCCGTATACTTACATAGATTACATATGGTACAGTAGACACTTCCATCACGCAAATTATTTTCGAAAAAAATTAACAACATGGGAGCGGGTATCCTCCCATGGCCTAAATTATTATTATCATATTTTTTAATAGAAGGAGAACATTGTTAAGCAACATTATAAATAACTTATATTATTCACAACGTTGTTATTAAACGCATATATAGAGAGAGCAATTTCCTAGTATCAGAGAAGATTTGGGAAAGAAAAGTCAATCGTAAATGCAATAGATATAATTATATTGTTAGCACTTGAAAACTTTTTTTACAGGTGATAAATCATCCGTAAGTAACTCCACGAAACTGTCGGCAGCATGTGGTAATTCATTTATAGTAATAAAAATAAGAGTGGACCGAGAATGGAGCTCTGACGAACTCCACACAATACATCCCACCAATCTGATCTAATTTTTTTTCTTCTGTCATTATGTGCTACGCACACTAGTACCGTCTGTTAAAAAGGCTATATCCAATTATAAATAACCGGCCGGTCGGTATGATCATCTCGAACGTGTATCCGTAGTTAGATTGATTTCAGCTTATCTGACGCGAAATTTCTGTTAAATAAATATCTAGAAATCACCTGGTCTGGATCCCATTCCCAAAAGGTTGCCTGTTACGTGATGCATAAAATTATTGTATTCCAATACCTTAAATAATATTTTAACAAAAAAAAAAAAGAATTTGTCATTTCTCCAGATATCTAAAAAATTCCAAAACCGCTTCACAAACCGCCACTTTCAGGTTGCCACTTTTTTATGTTAAACCACCTACGCTAAAAAACCGATTTTTTATGGTGAACCAAATCGTCCGGTCCATCACACTTTGGTTAAATCTAAATCTGTTACGTATTGTTAGCATAACTAAACGAAATATTTCAATGATATACATCATATGGCAACATACATCATTATACAGGGTATTCCACGTAACTGGTTCATTAAAAGTTTATGATGTTCTATTATTTACTTATATTTGAGATTCTGGGACCAGTATCTGTTCGATTGGAACTATAAATCAAAATACCTTAACCAAAATATACACTTCGGTTGACCGGAAATGGATGTCAACTTTGTTATTTATAATAGAATGATATAATTTTTTATTCATTTCTGGATTCTACAACTATAAATACGTCAGTTTTCATTAGCTATTCCTATAGCTACATGTTGCCGTTTTTGAGTTATTTAAGATTTTCTTTTTTTTATAGTCATAATCATTGCATCATTGGGAAATTAATATCTCGGTTAATACTGTAAGTAGAGACTCCAAATTTGCTATGTTATGAATGTAGATATTACTCTAAGAAACGGTAAGCATACTTTACATTCTAACATACAGGGTGTTCAAAACTGAGGAACAAAGTGACATATTTTCAAATGCAGAAAACTCATTTTTTAAATAGAACACCCTGTATTTTAATTTGGAGTTAGGAAGTAAATATCATCCCCTATCATTTTATATCAGCATTCCCTATACCTATCTTTAATAGATTTTGAGATATGAGCGACTTTTTGTTAAACAGACTAAGTAGCCCTATCTTTAAATGTTTGTAGCTGGCTCTGAAATGGATTCACGTAAAATTCATGTATTATTTTTGAATAACCATACAAGAATGTCTGTTCGAATAGTCATTTCTATTAATATTGCGTTGTACGAAAGTGTAATTACAATGATATACATAAATACTTTTGGTTAGTCAATGAATTTGACATTAATCCCATTCAGAGCCAGCTACAAACACGCAAAGATAGGGCTACTTAGTCTGTTTAACAAATGTCGTTCATATCTCAAAATCTAATAAAGATAGGTATAGGGAATACTGACATAAAGTGATAGGGGATGATATTTACTTCTTAATTCCGAAATAAAATATAGGGTGTTCTATTTAAAAAAAAAAAGAATACTTAGTCTGTTTAACAAAAAGTCGCTCATATCTCAAAATCTATTAAAGATAGGTATAAGGAATGCTCATATAAAGCGATAGGGGATGATATTTACTTCCTAATTCCGAATTAAAATACAGGGTTTCTATTTAAAAAAAAATGACTTTTCTGTATTTGAAAATATGTCACTTTGTTTGTAAGCAAATTTGGATCTCTACTGTAGTATTTAACCGAGATCTTAATTTCAATGAAGCAATGACTATTGAACTAAAAAAAAAGAGAGAACTTAAATAACTCAAAAACGGCAACATGTAGCTATAGGAATAGCTAATGAAACTGACGTTTTTTAGTTGTAGAATCCAAAAAGAATAAAAATTATATCATTCTATTAAAATAAAAAGTTAACATCCATTTCCGGTCAACCGGAAGTGATATTTTGGTTAAGGTATTTTAATTTAATAGTTCCAATCGAACAGATACTGGTCCCAAAATCTCAAATATAAGTAAATAATAGAACATCATAAACTTTTAATGAACCAGTTACGTGGAATACCCTGTATATATAAACAAAATTTTATTCAAAATAGTTAAATTATTTCGGTTAATTCAAATATATATTATGCTTAAACTTCCAAAACTTCGAGCATTCCATTTAAATAGATATTTAATAAATGAACTATAATCACTTCTTTGAGTACATAATATGGAGGATATGGGGTCGATATTGTAAACACGCTAAGTGTTTGTTCCGCGTATTGGGAGTTGATCACAAGAATCACTCCGCCACTGTAGGAAGCGGTGAAGGCAGTCGCCCTCTCAATGATCCCGGTGCCTATTAGGTGTTTATCTGGTAAATATACCAGATATCATATCATAATCGTATTTATCGTGCTATTTATACCAAATATGTTCTGTTACTGGAATGGATTACGAGAAGCGCCACCTATGCGACATTTTTGGGAAACACACAAGAATTTTACGTATTTGCTCTAAAGTATGGGGAGAAAACTACTATAGCAAAATGAGCAAGATGTTCATGATCGACACTCCAAAAAAAAAACAAATCATTTTGTTGATTTAACTAGGAATAGCGTTACAGCGATTCAATAAAGTTGTTCCCAGCAATTAACTAGAGACCGTTAAACGTCTAAAACAAATCGTTAAAATAACAAAGTGATATTATAGTTCCAGTTCTTTATGAAATAATTTGGTTGAGATGATTAATTTTTAACATTAGATTTAATATTAGTTTATTTGAAGAAACGAAACATCTTGTTAAATTAACTAATTCTTTATTAACAAAATATATTTTGTTGCTGCAAATAAATCGGTTTGATGAGAAATTAAATCAGTCTTTTGTACCTTCAAAGGGAAGCAAAGTAATCCAACAGATCGTACCTTGTTATTTTAAAGGCATATATATATTATTCACTACCGATGTACTTAAATACCCAACATTCCTGCCGTTACCCTTCTCCAGGGAAAGGGTTAATTTTCTTTTAAACAACCCTGTGCAGTCGACCTCAAACCCGACTTAATACACTCCCGTGAGCACGCGGCATATACTAGTCATGCTGGGGGCGTAGGAAAACGCTACCCCGCCTATAAATATTAATTAAAAACACTAACGGCGTACAGCAACGAACGCGCCATCATCATCCCTTTCTCGCGACGCAGCCGTTGTACTTTTAAGCCGTTAAAGACGAACCGGAGGGCAAAGGCGGGCGGGCGAGCAACTCGGGTGCTGTAATGTAAGGGGTGTGATTAATGGAGATTTATTACGAGGCGCAAGTTATTCTCGTCAGGAGAACCGAAGGAATTTTACAAAACATTGTCTTACATTTAATGCTCCGGTTATCTTTTGTTTCGGGCGAAACGTCGGAAGGAACGTGCTCCCTTTCCCGCGCCCTCTAGGTGCCGTAATGGTAATCGCGAGAACGTGCGATACGCCATCTAGCGAGAGGCTAATTAAATATGGAGATTTTTGTTGGAATTTTTCTCTTGTTCTTTTATGAATGACGCGCGTGACTAATTACTGAAAGGATGTCTTGAAATGAATACTAAATGGGAGTTAGTTTCATTGCCTACAAACCTCTTTAAAACTCTGACATGCAACTAGGTGATACATGCGTAGGATGAATCACCAACTATAATAGATGTAATTATTATTTTATGTACACACGTGGTTGTAAATCCAGTATATGTTGGGTATTAATCAAATTGCACCGTAGTCGTCGTAATTAGATGTATAAATTTATGGTCTGGTAACTGTATGATTTCAATATAGAGCTGCTTAGGTTTCATCACTACTTCGAAGGGGTGGAGACTCAATGTAGTTCAAATTAAATAAATGAGTTAGGATCTATGGAGATGAAGTGGTTGTTAATAAAAAGCCTTGTTCAAAAACTGTTTTATTTTTCGTCAACTAAAATCAATTACATTGTATTTCTGTAATATATCCTACATCGAAGGAGATTTTCTTTGTAAATCGATATATCTTTCGTTGAAGGCGTCCGTTTTCCCGGAAGTATGGAAGATTTCCAAAGTATCTCCTATATTGAAGAGTGGTCCTGCTGATGATGTCGTAAATTACCGGCCAATTACCTTACTATCCAATTTTGCTAAGGTTTTTGAAATCGCTCTCTATGCCAAGATATACCCGCAAATTAAACATCATATATCAATTGACCAACATGGTTTCGTGGAAAAGCGCTCTACAACATCTAACTTAGCATGCTTCTCACAATTTGTAATCGATACAATAGACAACTCCGGACAAGTTGATGTGATATACACTGACATCGCTAAAGCCTTCGATAGAGTTAATCACGGGATACTTCTAACTAAATTAAAGAAATTCGGCTTTTGTGACCCGTGGATACTTTTTTCGGCTCTTACCTTTTGAAGAGACCGCAGTATGTCACGTATAGCGGCTACAAATCTGCATTCTACTCTGCAATTTCTGGCGTCCCTCAAGGATCAAATCTTGGACCTATGTTGTTTTTGGTTTTTTTCAACGACCTACTTGGACTCCTGAAATGTAGGAAATGTGCCTTTGCAGATGACCTGAAAGTTTTTTTCTTCAATAACAACTGTTGAAGACTGTTATGCACCCCAGGCTGAAATAAATTCCATTAAACAATGGTCCGATACCAACAAACTTGCGATGAACGTAAATAAGTGCAAAGTAATTACCTACAATAGAAAGACCACTCCAGTTGTGCATACCTATGTTTTTGATGACACAGCGTTGCTGCGCTACACAACAATAAAAGATCTTGGGGTGCATTTTGATAGTAGATTTACTTTTGTAGAGCATATACATCGAACTGTCTCATCTGCATTGAAGATGCTAGGATTTGTGATCCGTAATACATTACCTTTTAGTAATGTGTCTGCCATCAGAATGTTGTATTGCTCTTATGTGCGTTCTAAATTGGAATACACATCTTTAATTTGGTATCCCGTGTATGAGACACATAAGACGACACTTAGCGAGTTCAGCGCAAGTTCCTCAAGTACCTGCATTCAGAGTTGAAGGTACATTTTCCACCCCGCGGCTACGATTATAATTTGCTTTTACAAGAATTCGACATGCTTTCGGTGGAGAAACGTTTATCTGCATGACACCAATTAAATTCTTATATAATACTGTGCCACATGTAATTGACTGTAGCTTTTAGTTTCCAATTTACCTTTTTTCTCACCACGGCTTGCATCTAGGTATAACATTACCTTTTATTTAATCAGTGCCACGAACAAATATTGCATTACCTGGTCCTATTTTTAGAATGTGTAATACTATAACTTAATATTCACCTGACTGCGACATCAATTTCATGCCTCTTTTCTAATATACTAAATATAGCCCGAAGTGATTTATGATAACTCTTTTTCTTTTTTTTCTTCTTTTACTAGTTCAGTTGTTTATTCAGTTTTTAATTTTTTTTTTGTGTTAGAATTAATTAACAATTGTGTTATAAGCTAAGTAAGATTATTTTATGTTAAACCACCATATATTGTTTATTGTTTGTCATAGTAACAACTATTTCCATTTTGTCCTGTAATTGGGTATTTGTATCTATTGGACAAATATACATATTATTATTATTATTATTATTATTATTATTATATCTACCATCGACCTAAAAATAGAAACGTCAAAATTTTTCAACATTAGAAGAAAGTTTGTTACATTTTTTTTGGGCTTCGCTTACCTCGAATTAGTTCTCCGCTAGTCTTTTCGACAAGCTTTTGTAACCCTATTTTCTTCTATTTCCGTCATCTACCTTCAGAGATGCTCCTACCACTTGTAATTTCACAACGTAAACATTATCGTTTAATTTTTGGCTTTCAAATTGTGTTTTCTTTTCCCCTGTTAGTGCGACCTAGCTAGAATTTGTATCTTTTATTCTCATTTACTTACAAATAGTTTCTTATACTTATAACGGTCTTAGATTTTTGTTTAACTTCTGAAATTCCTGTGTTTTGACAATTGGATGACATTTCTAGGTTCGCTAGATCTGTTTGATTTGGACATGTCGATATTATCGATTCCACGCATCGATAGATTTGTTCGATTGATCGTTCTATTTAGATCACCTATTCTGTGTTTACACCTTTTCGACGTTAGAGCGCACCTCATGTCTTTACACTTGTTTTATTTTTTTGTCTTCTGATTGGTTGCGTGACGTATTTCTTCCTTCCGGCTTCCTGTCGAGTGTTGGTTGTTGTTTAGAACGCGCTCTTACGAGTCAATCTTCCTATCTTTGGGGAATTTTGGATTTTTTCACACATCTGTGGATTTTATTGCGAGGTTGCTTGAAAATATTCATCTGGCCGTATCTTCGTTTGTGTTTTGAGTGTGGAAATTTTCGTGAATATTATAGCGGATGTGTTCGATAATCGAGATATAATTTGAGAACCCACGCGTCTGCAATGCCATTATCTGTTTCTATTTCTTTCTCTTCGTTGTTAAGAACCTCGTTATTTAACGGTAAGCAGATCTTGTACTTCTATTATTTTCACTAATTTTGAGGTTTCAGTATTTTTAGAGGTCTTTTTACCCCCCTTTAATTTTAATTTTGGAATTTTCCCATCGTTTTGTGAGAACTTTTGAACACCCACGTGCGGCTGAGGACTTCTGCGACTTTTTAAGTCCTTCGGAGAACCTACCTCCTTTAGAAATTCAGTGGACCATCTGCTTCGGGTATTACCGAGTCAGCCCAGAGGCTACGATCTGTTCGGATAGGAGAGGATCTCCATGCCCCGTAACAGCTGATCAAGGGAAAAGCTAAGTTGCACGTTTTCTTTTTATTTGTAAATTTTGTTCGCGTTTAAAACTTTCATTAGTAAATAACCAACCCTGATCACTTAGTTTTTTATGTTTTATTCAACGGTACTGTAAATTATTTATGTTTATCAAGGATCGGAGGGTACTACCCATCACTAACTTAGTAAAATAGTTTCACTTTAGTATTCATATAGCTTTTCATTTTTTTAACAAATTCAAAATATTTATTTAAAACATCAACTGATTAAATATCGGCCTGTAATATACAGGGTGATTTATTCACCACTAGTATAATCGAGTCAAATATTTAGCTTTATTTTAGTAGTTTATTTTTTTTGTAACTGTAAAATTTTCTTGAATTTAAATTAACTCTTAGCCTAAGAATTTTCTTTGTATAACGTGTGTGAACTGATTGCGTTGGCCAAAGCGTTCGGTGTTCGAGTCCTACCGTAGGATTATCTGTTATTTTTACAATATTTTTTTCTTATTTTGATAGTCGTTAATAACGTTTACTGATACAGAGTATCATATTTATTATCTGAACTTTATGTCAATAACACCAACATATTCCCCCTTTATTTTATGTCAAATTTTATTAATAAAAGTTTAACTGTTTTATCAGTAAATCTATCCTTTTATTTTTTTGTGTATGAGTTTATTCACAAACCGCTTTACCCCTCGATTTTTATTTGTCACCTTGGATTCCTGCTTATCTTGTGGGGGCATGACAGGGTAAGTAACCTACGCAGGTGGCGCCGAAATTTTATTATCCACCTTGGATTTGTGTTTCTAGCAACCCACTCCCTCGCCGACGAGCCGGCTGGCACCCTGCATGATTGCCGAATATCATCCCACTAATTCGAACGAAGGTTTGTAAAGCGGACGTGCATCACCTTTTCTGTTTTTATTTCGATTTCTTGCCTCGCGATTTTTCACGGTACCCTACCGTCGCTTTCGGTGCCGGTAAATTAGGTATCAACTTGCTTTATTAACATACCTTGACACCTTTCCTCATATGGAATCATACATCTCCCTGTTGTTTTGAGTATAATGATGCACTTTGGATGCTTTGAAAGAGATTTTTTCCTGGATTTCCTGATAGCGGCATTGCGTTTTTGGTGTGGATCCTTTCCTGTAACATTTTTGGTTTGTCACTGCGACGAAGTACTTCATTCTGAAATACTTTGGGGTGCATACAAGCTGATGTTAGAGGTATCTTGTTCAAGCAGCGTTTGAATTTGTGTATAAATAAGTGCATTTCGAACACTTTGAGGTTACTTTTCTTATTTGTAAATGTAGTTAAAATAAAAATTTTAATATGTGTAGGTTGGTGGACATGGTTAGAGCTTTATTTTTCTTATGATAGCGGGTGATTTAAAATTTATTTTGAGAATTTAAGAATCCAAAGTATACTGGATAGTAGATAATATTTCATTTAAACAAACATTCCAAGTAAGTATACTCATCCTGAGTAAGAGCTCTTATACTCTTTATATGTTTTTGATATAATTTCAGACAATAAATTGTGCATGCTATTGATATTTACATTGTTTTTATTAATAGAAAGCAGTTGATACATTTATTAATTAAAATTAGATTATAAATTTAATATTTAATCAAGTATAAGTCTAATAATATACAAGTTAGTAATTTAGGAGAGACCACACGTGCAGCCGCCTGGGCACAACTGATAAAAGAAATATAAATATAAGTACTCATGGGTTAGAAAGAGGGGGTATTTTTGCATTACATTTGTTTTATATATAAATAATATTTGTTTACTTTTATTTTTTTAAATTGTTAAAAGGTAAAATCATAAAATATCGCTGAGATTAAAAAATCGGAAAAAGAATATTTGTTCTAATTTTCGATACTTAATACCATCACATAGTGTGTGCTTGCGAATTTTGTAACATTCTGTATATTACAAATCTTCAATTTTCGCGTAGATTTCGACAATCATTGCATCGTCTTGCACCTTTTCCAACTGTAAATTTTTGCGAAATTTATCAATAAGCAGTGGATTTATTCACTTGGCTGTGATATTTCACGAAAGAACAAAACAAGCAAAATTCTACTACAAAGCTAACAAAATTACCTCGGCGCAATTACAATTATAATGCAGTCCGTCTAAATTTCACACTTCCACGATCCACCAAAGAATCGCTCGCCATTAAACCACCTAAAATTCTCGTACAAGCGAGACTATCTGCTCACAGTATTCAAAAGCGTTCACTCTAGCGTAGGTATTGTTAGGTAATTTCGAGCTCCTAAAGTGCTTTCTGCAAGAATAATTAGCCTTCGACGGGTAGATCCCTACGCTGCGAATATCCTGGAACGTGGATGCAGATTTAATCAGGCAGTTTGCTTGCAGGAGACATGACGTGTTTAACGCAATTAGGACAAGGTGTAAGCTATTCCGAATGCTGCTACGTCGCTTGCTGCTGGCCGCGTAACGGGCGTCAGATTGTTTGTAAGCTAATTTATTGATGGTGATTGATTATTGAATGACCATCTCCGTGGTGATTACAGTACTTATACTGTTAAAAACCCCGTTTTAATTTGCCAATTAATACGCATTCTTTAGTATCTTTAGTACCAATTAAAATCAGTTTATAGTAGCTATTTCAAGAAAACTGCGCGAATACAAGTAAGTGTAATAGATGGGAAAGTAAATTTCTTGACAGGCAACATATTGCTTTTGTAATCATAGTTTTTCAATAAATTTTTGGATGATTCTTGAGATATAACTCAACAGAACACAAATTATTAAATCAATCAAAGAAAGCTCTTTTTAACCTATTCCTGTTACATGCCTTTTTCTTTCAAATTGGTGATTCCTTTTCATTGAGATTTCTTAATGTTTCTATACAGGGTTCCACGTAACTGGTTCATTAAAAGTTTATGATGTTCTATTATTTACTTATATTTGAGATTTTGGCACCAGTATCTGTTCGATTGGAACTATAAATGCAAAATACCTTAACCAAAATATCACTTCCGGTTGACCGGAAATGGATGCCAACTTTGTTATTTTAAATAAAATGATATAATTTTTTATTCATTTTTGGATTCTGCAACTATAAATACGTCAGTTTTCATTAGCTACTCCTATAGCTACATGTTGCCGTTTTTGAGTTATTTAAGTTTTTCTTTTTTTTTAGTCATAATTATTGCATCATTGAGAAATTAATATCTCGATTAATACTGCAAGTAGAGACTCCAAATTTGCTATGTTATGAATGTAGATATTACTCTAAGAAATGGTAAGCACACTATACATTCTAACATACAGGGTGTTCAAAACTGAGGAACAAAGTGACATATTTTCAAATGCAGAAAACTCATTTTTTTAAATAGAACAACCTGTATTTTAATTCGGAATTAGGAAGTAAATATCATCCCCTATCACTTCATATGAGCATTCCCTATACCTATCTTTAATACATTTTGAGATACGAGCGACTTTTTGTTAAACAGACTAAGTTATTTAAACACAAAAACGGCAACATGTAGCTATAGGAATAGCTAATGAAAACTGACGTATTTATAGTTGTAGAATCCAAAAATGAATAAAAAAATTATATCATTTTATTTAAAATAAGAAAGTTGACATGCATTTCCGGTCAACCGGAAGTGATATTTTGGTTAAGGTATTTTACATTTATAATTCCAATCGAACAGATAATGGTGCCAAAATCTCAAATATAAGTAAATAATAGAACATCATAAACTTTTAATGAACCAGTTACGTGGAATACCCTGTATTGTCATTAAACAAAAAATAATATTGCAGGTAGGAGTATTATAAGAATGCAAGTCCAACCGGTAAATATGACTATGTCCATGTTTATACACAATACTCAATGACTCATAGATACTCAAAGAATATAAATGTGTAATGTGTAACCAGAAAAACAATTGAAAATTGCGTTTACGAGATATAATAGATAACTTTGTTTTTTTTTTTAATGGATCAGCCTGTATATTTTGTCACCAATTGATAGAAATAAGTTTCTGCATCCAATATGGTAATAGTATAACCTTAAAATGAAAAACAAAAGAGCTTCGACTCATATAATGACTACTACTTTATTAACTAATTTTTTTAAAACAGTTACTAAAATTTTACGTAAAAGAAGATAAAAATATATTGTGTTTAATAAAAGAAAACTACTTTTATAAATCTCTATATGGCGTCAATTTTAAAATCTGTTTATATACATTACATTAAAATATTGGCAATAAATATTATCACTATTACTCCTAGAAAACTTTGTCACAGAAATGCTATTTAGTGCATCACAACTTAACCGTACCTTTAGAAAATACTAATCTAGCTCGTTTTTGTATTAGCGTCATGCAACGAAACGCATGCACAAGCGCAGTAGTGCTTTTAATAGTGCTTATATTTAAGCGAAAATCAGACTACTCTATTAGTATTAATGCTGCAAAACGTTAACAGTAAAACGAACTAACCTAATCTTCCTATTTATTGCAATTATGATTATTTAATTTGTATTTCACAATGCTTAAAAAGTCACTCCTATTATACACTAGATCTAGATGAGGCTGAGCTATGTGAGCGAAAAGTATGAAATATTTTAGACAAAAAGAAGGTTAATTATTTTTTTCTTTAAAATTTAGTTAAGTTTATTAAAAAATTCGTAAATTTAGGCTTGCTCTTGCTAACATAACACCACTTACCTGTTGGTAGTTGGTAATTTTCTGTGTAGAAGTTACAGAATACTGGATACTTAATTATAATTTGATTGAATTGAATAAAGACACGATTTAAATAGAAAAAGGCATTCTTCTCAGCCGCTTCAGGTTTAAGGAAATAAATATAGTTTATTGCATTCCAAATGTCAGGAGTTAGACACCCCCACTTTTGTAAACGTCATTCAGAAGTTGGTTGAGCAATACGTTTTGAGTGAATTAATATTAGAATATTTATTTCTAAATGTTTTCATTTTGCCGTCAGCAAAATATAATTGCTTTTAAATTTATTTAGTACCCAGATATACATATATTATATTTATATATATATATAACTTCATCTCATCACCCACAACAATTTCATTAACTACTTCAAATATGTGCTCGCAATATAAAAACAAATTCACCCTAATATATATGCAATCGCATTCCATTCAACTTTATCCCAATACGTCCCACAAACGTTGTTTTTCCAGCCCTTCTGTTTTTCATTTTATTAATTTTCCACATACATATTTTCCAACGTGATTCTTTTACGACAAACAAGTTTCTATACGCTCGTGCATATTTCACGATAAATAAAATATTAGAGATGCCTGGATTATCAGGCACTGAAAATAAATACGCCAACGATGTTACGCTATCTGGCAAACGCGTCCATCTAACATGAGATAAATATTAGGGCCATTTTATAAAATACCTACGTAAAATGAGTTGTAACCATGAGTTGTTTCAGCTCATCGCGCAACATGTGATAAAATACAAACAGGCTGCTATTATACTGAACAGGTTGGAGATATGCAGTTTTATGTAGGGCTGGATTTACGAGAAGGTTCAAGTCGATATGCAAACTACTTAGATAAATCACTGAGGTCCGGGTTAGGTCGATTTCAATAAATTTTATCTCGCAGTCATGGTAGTATAAAGAAAAACATTTGTTAACCTAGAATGAAGTATCTATACCTTATAACAACAGTGACCATTTAATTTATTGTTAGCTACAGTTAATAACTAAGGTACAACTCCTAGATAAATGACTTTTAAGAAAAAGTATTTTATCAGAAAAAGCTTTTACGTTTTGTGCTTCAATAGATTGTCTAATTTTGGAGCAGTTTTTTGCAGTTTTAAGTTGAATGCATTTGGTACTGGATTGTAATTTTGTATGTATAAACTAAGTGTTAATTAAGAAAATATGATATGACAAAAAATTTGTTACGAAGCATTATAATGAGTGTAGTGCATATGTCGGATGAGCCGTCCATCTTTGATTATAGGTATGCTAAGATTCGATATTGGCATGTAAGCAGGATTTTATACAGAAACCCTAGGAACTGCAATTGAGACGCTTATAGAGAGCGACTAATTGAGGAACTAGAGCATTACCCCAAAATAATTAAAAAAGACGCTGATGTTGAGGTTTTAGCTGAAGGCGTGCAGTATACAATAATAACCTCGTACGAGGTTAGCTGCCCCATTAAAGTCAATACAAAAATCGAGAAACGCCTTGGTAGACCAGGGAATTGTCTGACCTCAGGGCAGCTACCAGAAAACTTTATAATAAAACGAAAAGAACCGGTTTATAAGACGAACAGCGAGCATCTCTGACCAGATATAATCGCGCCTTGAGAGTCGTGGAAGAACTAAAGCGTGTCCATGAATGCTCCAGAATTCGAAAAGCGCTTACAAAAGAAGGACCTAAGGGTCTCTGAACAAGCCTAAAGGCGAGAAAGCCGACACAGAGCATATTCCCCAGCATCTCCTCGAGATGAACTTTTCGGGTTCTAATACCATTCAAACTCAGTTTGCAAGGGAATGTAAGGGACTGAGACCTAAACAGATACCTGTCTCTAGAGCAAGGAAAGAGGATTGGTAAATCGGCTAGTTTGGAGGCACAATCCTCAGTTTTATGTACCCTCTTAAAAGCAATCTTGGCGCTGGGTTACACGCCAAACAGCTGGAGAGAGACCAGGGCGGTATTCATTCCTAAGCAGGGCAAGGCATCCTATATGGAAGCGAAGTCGTATCGGCCCATCAATCTTACTTAATTTCTTTTTCACAAATCCCTTGAGAAGATAATTGACAAGCACCTAAGGGACTCGACTCTGGCAAGGTTATCTTTTCACGAGAACCAATTTGCTTATCAAACTAGTAAATCCTGCGAGCAGGCCATTGATGACCTGGCTAAGCTATAATATATGCTACGCCAGCTGCCTCTTTGATGGCATTCGTTTTTAATTTTTAGATAGTGTTTTCGTCCTAGTTGCTTAGCTTCGTGGTAAATTCTTTCTCAAAGCCATTTTTTTTTGGAATGTCATTTCAGGGCATGGCCGAGATTTAATTACCATTATCCACATGTGGAGAAGTTGAAGAAACAGTACTATCGCGTTTATCTGCCGTTGGGCAAGCTCCAATTATACATTCACATGCTAATTTTTGCACTTTGAAAAGGTTAATTTTTAATCCAAGCTACTGACACATAAGCGATAAATGGTTTCACTATCACTGTATGCATTCAAAACAGTATTTTTGGGTTTTAGCGCCAGTTTTTTCATACAAAGATTTTGCGCACCATCAGCGCTTTTTTAGTTCTTTTGTGCGGTGTTTGGAAATATCTCCGGAAATACGAAAGTTAGAAAGATGCGGTTTTCAGTTTTCGCTTAATCATGAAACAGCACACGTCTTTTGTTTTAAAATTGTTGCGTTTAAATTATAGAATTATTAAATAGGGCTCTGTAATTTTCCAACTCTAAAATCATGGATAACTTGATTTTTTTAAATTGAATGGTATAGCAATTTTTACATAAGTGGATGTAAAAATTAATTTTCATTCGATTTTATACCAGTGTCATTGTGTCTATCTCCAAACGTTTTGAAGATATTCGCGATTTTTCAGTTTTTCATGATAGATACGTATTGCGAAGCGCCCGCCACCTTCCCCTCGCTTTTCAGCAGGCTTGGGACTGGCTTCAGTGATACTGGCATGCTTAGAAAGTGGCCAACAGAATACAATAAGACCACTAGAAACAAACAAAACTTGAAATTAAAAAAAAAGAAAACACAACATTGTGAACTTTTTCGAGAAAGTGTTTTCAGACGAAGCTGCCTTCCACAAAAATGGATTTGTGAATCGTCACAATTATCGTTCTTAGGACAAAAGAAAAAAAATCTTAAAATCCCCATCCATTTATTGCGCACATAGTCAGTACAGAAGGTCAGTGAACGTGTGGACAGCATATCATAGGCTTGTTCTTTCATAACCAACGCCTGATGGGTAGGGTTTATATGGAATTTCTTCAGAATAATTTGGGCGTTCTGTCAGAAAGTATTCCGCTAGCTATTCGTCAGCTGATGTGGCACGATGGTGTTCCATCTCCCAATATTCTCCCAAATTCTCTGTATAATGACAGCACTAACATTTAAAGTGTAACCTGTTGCGAGCATGTAATGTAGTTCGAAAAATGTTCTGATTTATGGATATACCAGTAATGTTGTGTTTTCTTTTATCTTTGCTATGTTTATTTCCAACACGTTTCAGTAAATTCTACATTTTTTTTAATTTCAAGCTTTGTTTGTTTCCAGTGATCTTATTGTATTCCGTTGGCCACTTTCTAAGCATGCCAGTATTACTGCAGCCAGTCGCAAGCCTGGTGAAATGTGAGAGGAAGGTGGCCGGCACTTCGCAATACGTATCTATCATGGAAAACTGAAAAATCGCGAATATCTCCAAAACCTTTGAAGATAGACACAATGACACTGGTATAAATTCGAAGGAAAATCAAATTTTACATCCATTTATATAAAAATTGCCATACCATTCAATTTAGAAAAATCAAGTTATCTATGATTTTAGAGTTCGAAAATTACAGAGCCCTATTTAATAATTCTATAATGTAAACGCAACAATTTTAAAATAAAAGATGTGTGCTGTTTCATGATTAAGCGAAAACTGAAAACCGCATCTTTCTAACTTTCGTATTTCCAGACATATTTCCAAACACCGCAGACAATGCGAATGTCATTTTTTTCGAAAAACGTCATGTAATTCGGAAACGGTACAACTTAGTCCCAATGTATGCCTAAGGTATTGTTATTTAAATTTAACAAGGAATCCAAAAGTACAATAATATACAGGGTGTTCCATTTAAAATAATAAAGTTTGTATCTACTTCCGGTACAACCCGAAGTTTGCCATTACTGAAACTAATTTTAAAATGTGTAGAATATGATTCGAGGCAACATTTATTTGAAACATTTTTCCAAGAAAACAATAATAAATCGGCTATGGACCGTTGCATCTTAGGCTGGACACCCGGTTATATTGTTTAAATATAAAATAAATAAATACTTTAAATTTAGTGCTGTATATACAAAACCTTAAGAAAACATTTTGTTAAAATTTCCCAAGAAAATAATGCGAGCGCAGTCTTGAATTCCTATGGAAAACGTTCTTTTCATGTCTGCCTTTAAAAATAACAAATTTTGATAGATGCGTTAGTTAAAAGCCTCCTAATGAAAACTAAGACATCAGGCATTTTTAACGGAATAACTTTCCTTCAAGACGCGCTCATCCATAATGCACGACCTTCATTTTTTTCCCTCACTCAAGAAAATATAATAATAATAATAAAACGGAACACCGACAATTTATTTCAATTTATCCTTCCATTATTTATCGGCGTTTCGAAAGAAACTTATTTACCGTATTTGGGTCGCGTATACATCCTCCTAAGGAACCTAAAAGGGAACACAATACGATTACCTACCGCGTGAGCGCAACACAACAAAAGGCACCTACGAAAATAACGCCTCGGCCGCTTTTCGAACGGGACCAACAGCGAAAAAGATCTCTCCGGATGACGCTCGAATGATTGAACGGCGAACAACGAAAATCACTTTATGAAATTGCAATGGATAAATGCAGAAAGCGTCGTCTGTTCGGCGTCCACGTGCCATCGCCATCCTGTTTGACGTTAATGAAAGCTGCGGGGATAATGGAATCGCTTTTTCGGCGATATTACGTGCAAATTGTTCGGGAATTATCTTGTAACGTGGGATCCGGATGTGTTGCCCTGGAATTTATTAGCGTTAGAGAGACGTTTAATAGCACAATTAACCGTCCAGAGCAATGAAATCGGTATTTATTTTTCGAATATCTGCGTTAAACATAAAGTAACATACAGCTTTGTTCTAATATATATTCTTTCTATAACTCTCGTGGAAGATCATTGCTTTATTTTTGTGAATACGTGTTCTCAAATAATTTCATACAGCAGAAGATTTTTCATGTAGCAACAATAGTGGAAATTTTAAGCCTTTGATTGTCTGAGATCAGTAAAAAGTTTCTGAAATATGCCAGAGAGTAGCAGTTAGCTGAAGTTAAAGTAAAACAGATTCTTTTGTTAAGTTTGCTATAAACATTGTACTGGCTGTATAATGGTTAGTCATAAAAGTTGCTTTAACCTTACATATAGAATATTGTCAGCATATTATGTCATATGTGATTCACATATGGACAGAAAACTGTATCAACAGGACGATATTTCGGATTATTTCCACGTCTCACTCACTGCCACTATGTGGTAAAGTCACTAGATGTATAAAGTACTGCAATTGGTCGCCATATTGTATCTAGCTTAGGCGCCAAATTTAAATTTAATCTTTGTAGTTTGTACATCCTTCCAATTTTTCTATTAAAGGTAACCACGACACCGCCACGATGAAAACTTAACTGCGCGTTTTTCTACTGCTTTAACTTTAATTTCCTTTTTTCTCCTAGCCCCATAACCACATGGAAATATATGGAGAGTATAATAAAAGGTTGAAAAGGCGAGACACAAGGACCAAACTATATGTTGTCAACTGTCAGTGCCATAACAAATTAATGTATTTCTGCTTTTAACTGTAATAATTAGGAGGAATTTTTCCCAAGGAAAGCTTTTCGAGCGTTTAACCGAACATATGTCGATATTAGATCTGAAACTTTCAATCTTTGTCAGTACCATCTCAGTACAATTAGTTAAACAATATTACTACGATACATTGAAGTATATATAGTCTAGTTCAAGTTTTAAAAGAAGTGCTAGTCTTATGGGCTATATGTATCCCTTTTTATTTTATACCTACTCATATGTGTCCCTCTCCTTCTAGCATGGGGATTGTTGCCAGATTTATTTGATGGCTGTCGGTAATGGTAATGTCTACATTATTCGCTGTTTTCTGTTCCTGTCAGTTCTAGATTTCGAATATATTTCTGTCACTTGCATTTATCCTAGGTTTTTTTTCCCAACATTACTTATTAATTTTAAATTAATCTAAATTTATAAAAACTACTAACACCGTCATTTGTGTTGTCTATTGTTTGTAAGCACAATTAAAATAGCTGTTATAATTACATATAGGTAAACTAATTTGTCCAGAAGTAGGTATGTTCTAATAGACATTGGTTTTATATTTGAGAATATTTATTTATGGTATTATTTATGATGGCATAAGAATTGATAAACATGTTATCAAAGGTATAATAATTATATAATATTTAACACATTATGGTTTTAAGTTTATTCATTTTAGTTGAAGAAATCATGTGGAAATTGCACCATGAACCCAAAGAGTATATTTACTAATTTAACATTGATCTCATCATCATCTTCATACTGGTCATCCAATATAAGTTAATCATACACTTATGGGTATAGAAATGATGTTTAGTTTGTTGTAAGCATACCTCTGTAAATATTTGTAAATTTATTATGAAATACTTATACATCTATGTATGTTTCCCTGAAAATACTAAAATAACACTAGAACAGGAAACAGAACACCTTATTTGTGTTGTGTATTATGATGTGGAATAAATATTAATACAAACAAACAAAATTCACAGGATTGACATTTATAAGCGCCAACACGAATTTCGTCAAGTTGTTCAGCCGCACAAAACAGACAAAAAATTAAGCACTTAAATAGATTTGGCATCGTTGGGTACTATCTCCATAATTCTCCATTCCTTCTCAACGTGAATCAGACTATAGAACATAACTCTAACCAAATATTATTTATAACTCCAACAGTTTAGAATGACAGCACTGACAGCTAGAATTGGCTTAATAGAGTGACTTTTGTAGCCAACTGCCTATAGCTGAACCAGCTGGATTCTGATTGCGCCATATTGTGTCCAAAGAAGGTTCTTTTCTCTCTAACATATTGGCGCAATGAATTGCGGTACTTTTTATATCTAGTGACTTTACTGTGTGGCACTAAGATACGACAACCGGAAACAATATCTTTAGTTCTATGCTGCGATGTACCGCAGAGGCGATGAAGTGACTACTTTTTGAATAGCGCCATATTAAATATAAATAAATAACCTAAAATTATAGCCGTCACCTGTTGTCATGTTTGCTTACCTGTCAGTTACTGTCATATATAAAAATTGTCATTTTAAATGGATAGATCTGAATATATAGTGCTTTTCATTCACCGTCTATCACTCCTACTCTGCTACTACTCTACTCTACTCTTGACCTACACAATTTAGAACCAATGGAACGCTTTTTGTGCTTTTAAATTGTAAAGAGAGGCGGGAAAGGAACCTAACCTAGAAATCAGATTTTGATGTAAACAACAAATCATGACCGCAAGGAAATCTTAGTTCAAAATGTCAAAATAATCTTAACGATTATAATAGTAATATTTAATTTGCAATCATTTAATTTACCAAAGCAAAAAGAAACATTTTTCCACAAATAATTTTAAAAAATCGCTGTAGCTTTCTAACCTTGTCATAAATGGCGTGTAGAGCACGAAACACTAGCAAATAAGTTAGTGCATAAGGGGAAAAGGGGAGGTAAAACTGAGTACATTGGGAGTTTCGTGGTCCTTAACAAAGGAAGGTTTAAATTGCAGTTAGAGTACACCGGAAGTACTACCGAACTGCTTTTATGAGTGACTAGAAAGCACTAATAGAGGTTGAATAAATGGACACAAGGAACATTAAAGTTGACACTTCATCTCTTTCTGAAATCTATTATCGTTACCAATCGGCACTAATATTATCTCTATACTCTATTTTATTGCGTGTTTTATACATATTGCCAAACCTATGGATGTTATGTAGTAAAACCTTAGTCACGTCACTTTCCTATTGTTAACACTTGGCACTAAAATTGTGCAAAATTATAACCTAATAAAACGATCGTCAGTTTCAATTTATTTTCTTTAGGTGACACATTGATATTTAGGTTGAGTATCTATAATACCTAAAATAATTAAGAATAATGTATCGCATTCCAGTAAGAACTTTGATTGATTTTAATTAATTAATACCATCGTTCCCTAGTTTTTGTTATTTTTGTTTCATTATTATAGATGTTATCTACTTAAATTGTCGATAAAGCTTATTATAACTTTTGCAGAATTACCAAGTTACGAGTTACTAAACTCCAAACTAATTGTGAACCATGTGTTAACACTAATTGAATTTCTGATCGTACCAAAGCGCTAAGTCTAGATGCTTAGACAACTTAAGTAGGGCTACAGAAGGCAGATTATAGATAAATACATAGATCGTTTATTCGTAAAAAAGAAATTCACAAACCTGTGACATAGGCTTGATCAGTTTGTCTAATCAAACATATAAATATCAATATACCTATGTTACTTTTTATTCTTGACTTCTATACCACAAACCTTTATGAGACCATATACATTGTTATTATGTGATAAATTACGCCAACAATAATTGTAATTATTATTTTGTGTACATAGCTGTTTGTAAAACCAATTATACATTGGATATTAATTAATTTGTATCCGTACCGTGGCAATTAGGTGTATATGTTCATCATACGGTAACTATATGATTTTATTTAGTTTCCTTGATATCAATACTTGTATAAGGAATAAACTAGGCTGTATGGATAATACGGTCTTTTTAATAAAACTACTTACCTACACTCACTAAACACCTCAATATTTCGTCATATATTTTATGACTTCATCGGGAGGAAATCTACAATATTACAAAGGATATGAACCAATAGTAAGTATTATTTTTATATCTTTCATTACTATTGGTTCATATCCTTTGTAATATTATAGATTTCCTCCTGATGAAGTCATAAAATATATGACGAAATATTGAGGTGTTTATTCCTTAACGAAACCTGTTCTAGGAGTGTCAAAAAATACAGCACGAGAGCAGGTAAGAAGCTGAATAAAAGAAAAACACATGGAACACTGAGATAAAGCAACTAGGCAAATTCATGCAAATAACTTTATCAAAGGAGCACAAAGAAGAAGACTGAAAAACTACTGCAGCTTAGTCGGAATTTTCGCATTGTAAAATATCTGCTTGAAAGGACACTTAGAGACCACTTGTGATTTTTTAACCCATCTGCATACTAATTTTGGTTTCCGATCCATGGTTTTTCGTTTTGCCCTCCACTCATCCCAGTCCAAGGTAACCTTGAAAAGTTTATCAAAGAAGAGTTTGGGAGTCATCATGTCATTGCCAATTTCAAAGATAGGGTTTGTGATTTCAGTTGGTATTCTGGCAAGTCCAGAAGTGTTCTGAATTCTCCAATTTTCTTCATATTTTAGTTTGTATATCCTCATTCCTGCTTGCCCTTTAATACAAATATCCAACAGGATCTCAGTCCAAGGTAACCTTGAAAGGTTTATCAAAGGAGAGTTTGGGAGTCATCATGTGATTGCCAATTTCAAAGATAGGGTTTGTGATTTCAGTTGGTGTTCTGGTAAGTCCAGAAGTGTTCTGGATTCTCCAATTTTCTTCATATTTTAGTTTGTATATCATCATTCCTGCTGCCTTTAAATACAAATGTCAACAGGATCTCAGTCCAAGGTAACCTTGAAAGGTTATACAAGGAGAGTTTGGGAGTCATCATGTCATTGCCAATTTCAAAGATAGGGTTTGCGATTTCAGTTGTTATTCTGGCAAGTCCAGAAGTGTTCTGGATTTTCCAATTTTCTTCATATTTTAGTTTGTATATCCTCATTCCTGCTTGCCCTTTAATACAAATATCCAACAGGATCTCAGTCCAAGGTAACCTTGAAAGATTTATCAAAGGAGAGTTTGGGAGTCATCATGTCATTGCCAATTTCAAAGATAGGGTTTGTGATTTCAGTTGGTGTTCTGGCAAGTCCAGAAGTGTTCTGGATTCTCCAATTTTCTTCAAAATTTTAGTTTGTATATCTCATTCCTGCCTGCCTTTAAATACAAAAGTCCACAGGATCTCAGTCCAAGGTAACTTGAACAGGTTACTCACAAGGAGAGTTTGGGAGTCATCATGTCATTGCCAATTTCAAAGATAGGGTTTGCGATTTCAGTTGTTATTCTGGCAAGTCCAGAAGTGTTCGGGTTTCTCCAATTTTCTTCATATTTTAGTTTGTATATCCTCATTCCTGCCTGCCCTTTAATACAAATGTCCAACAGGATCTCAGTCCAAGGTAACCTTGAAAGTTTATCAAAGGAGAGTTTGGGAGTCATCATGTCATTGCCAATTTCAAAGATAGGGTTTGCGATTTCAGTTGTTATTCTGGCAAGTCCAGAAGTGTTCTGGATTTTCCAATTTTCTTCATATTTTAGTTTGTATATCCTCATTCCTGCTTGCCCTTTAATACAAATATCCAACAGGATCTCAGTCAAAGTAACTTGAAGATTTATCAAAGGAGAGTTTGGGAGTCATCATGTCATTGCCAATTTCAAAGATAGGGTTTGTGATTTCAGTTGGTGTTCTGGCAAGTCCAGAAGTGTTCTGGATTCTCCAATTTTCTTCAAATTTTAGTTTGTATATCCTCATTCCTGCCTGCCCTTTAATACAAATGTCCAACAGGATCTCAGTCCAAGGTAACCTTGAAAGGTTTATCAAAGGAGAGTTTGGGAGTCATCATGTCATTGCCAATTTCAAAGATAGGGTTTGCGATTTCAGTTGTTATTCTGGCAACCCAGAAGTGTTCTGGATTCTCCAATTTTCTTCATATTTTAGTTTGTATATCCTCATTCCTGCCTGCCCTTTAATACAAATATCGAACGGGATAGATTAAGCATATCTCTATTGGGGCGCTTTTGCAGTTCTAGTGATGCACAATTAAGCCAAACATATGCAAGCATTGGTACTGCATATAAATATTTACTACATGGATTTCCCTTTGGAAAATTAATCACCATCTTGTTTCTACACCTCGATTATTCTGATTTCTTTCCACGATTTATGTTCCCCCAAATATTTACAGATTTTTTTCGTATCACACTCCTACCATCGGCATCAATATTCCGTGATCGTCCCTCTACACCTTCGACTGTCTGCTTCACCTTACCGCCTGACTGTACCTTCGTATTCCTCCTAGCACGCTGCGGAACAAACTCAATCGATTTTTAATAACTTCACGCAAGGCTTATTCCGCAGAACAGGCGTCCGCTTTGTATTCTCGCACGGACGTCTTGTTTTGACGCAGTTTACTAAACTTTCACCTCGTTAAATCCCCACAGGTACGGCTTGCGACGACGGGCGCTAAAGCCCAACGACTGCAAACAAGCGGCGGACGACACGGGCCGCCCTTCCGGAAAAGATGAAGGAGAAGAAAAAAAAGAGAACTTTTCCTCGGGCGCCCGTACACACACACACACACGTAGATAACTGCGTGTCGGTGTGCGAACTCTCGCGAACGTTCATCTTTCAGGATTTGCCGCGCGCTATCCGGAACAGGCGGCGCCTTTCTCGCGCGGAGTGCCGTAGCGCGCGCTTGGCCGTGAATGTATCATCCGCTTTCGCTCTGGCGAATAAAAAATGCGGATAATTTTTTTTGATGGACCGACACACTCCGAGAACGAATGGGGATTTTCTAGACCCGAATTGCTCTTATCAATTCGGACTTTTTAAAGGGATTTATGCTCGCGCTTCGGGAAAGAGGGCTCGAGAGGACGTGTACAAGTTACGCCTTGAAAGCTGTTGCCGCTTGGTCAATATTTCTTTTGCAGATTTTGCGTACAAATCGTCCTTTTATATTCCCTTTGAAAACTTGACATATTCAAATTTGATATTTCGCTATTGCCTCTTTGTCGTCAGTCACATCTCGTATAGTGTATGGTTGGTTGCCAGTTTTTCGCAATTCATAATTAATAATATTACACAAAAAATTGACAAGTAACAATCTTTTTATATAGATAAGCAAAATATTGCCAAACGAGATTAAATACCTATGCTTTACCCTAGACGATAAACTTCTCAGGAAAAAAATTTGCAATGCAACCCAAAAATACTGTGTAAGAATTCGAAATTCCATCCCGTATAATACAAAGTATTTAAATCATTTTATTTACGTTGATAATGGTACTGTGGCATTGCGAAGCAGCGTGTATTCCAGAAATATAGTCATATTTTTTACTAAAAGTCTCGCGTAGTTGAATAATACGGTATTATTTAATTTTTATATCTGCTTTTGTTTGTTGTATGTTATAAATGCTGCCGGCGATCACGTACTTTCTAGAGGCGTTTGAAGTTCAGAAAAATAACCTTCCATCTTTTGCGCCCTCCTGTAAAGAGACGCGAAACTAGTATCGGTCGGATGACGTCACAACAAAGTTTATAAAAATCTTATTGCTGTTTTAATTAATTAGTTCGCGGTCTTTCGATTTAGCTACGAAAAGCACGCGTTTTCTTCGTTCGGGCGTTTCCACAACTTAAAGTTAAAATTAAACTTCCCTTCTTAAATTTTGCAATTAGAATAAGCTTAAAAATTCGGCAGGGAGCAAAAGCGTTCCTCGAAAGGTGTTTTGTTTGTGTACCAAATCCGTTCGAAAAACCCCCTTTTCTTTAAAATTTTTGTGAGTGTAAAGTTTTTGTGCTATAATTTAGATACGGGAAGAATTAATTACCAAATCAGTTGGTAACAATGTCCAAAATTTTGCTTAAAATACATCTGCAATACGTAAAAACATAACTCGTTCGCTCTCTCTCTCCTTAGAAATATTTTTGTAGTAAACGTTACTAGTGCTTATGTTAAACAACATTATAAAATTTTAAAATATTCATCCAAATAGTTGTTTCGTTTGGTTTTTTTTTCTTACCTGTTATTTTATTTAATTTGTAGTTTGTTAGTTTAATTCTGTTGTCTCAATTTATTCAATATGTAATTGTAAAAATAGTCACTTATATTTCGCATACAAATTTCAAAAGAAGTTCAATTAGTACCCAGTAATATTTGGAGGGGAAGTCATTTCGAAAAGAGAAAGCCGACGAGGCGAGTAAGTCGACAATCTTTAGGCTAACTAACTCGACTACCGAAAAAACACCGTTGAAACATCTTTGGCTAAAACTTTAAAACCAACGCTACGAACAAAGACTGTTTTCAGCAGTGGCTCGTCAGTCAAAGGAACAGGAGGGTTATCTATGAACGGGATTTGGTTTGTCTTAAATTAATTTGGCTGACA